>APFE031197142.1:31063-64946 GCA_000404065.3 Pinus taeda | reverse complement strand
GTCACTTACAATAATCTTTTGGGTTTCCATGTAGCTTTTGAACTGTTTCCATAAATGCAGTAGAAACTGTACTGGCTTTAAATGGATGTGATAATGCACAAAAGTGTGCATACTTGGTAAGTCTGTCAACTACCACCATGATGACACTCTTTCCCTCAGACTTGGGTGAACCTGTGATAAAATCCATTGAAACCTCCTCCCAACGTTGGCTTGGAATGGATAAAGGTTGTAATAGACCCGGTGTCTTAATTGTTTCAACTTTATTTTGTTGGCAAACCAAACATTCCGCCACAAACTTTTTGAATATCTGATTTAAGGCCATCCCAAAAAAATTCCTTCTTAACCCTATGGTAAGTTTTTAAAAATCCTGAGTGCCCTCCTAAGGGAGAAGTGATGCAATTCCATAGAATCTTTTGTTAGCTGGGAATTCTATACACATCGTATAAGCATCTTTCTACCTAACGAATCATTTTGCAGCTAAAATGTATCAGACGTACTGGAATCTTGTTGTAGCTTTCGAATAAGTGCCCACACTTCTTCGTCATTCTTCCATTCCTCCCTTGCTTCGTTTATCAAATCTGGTTGGATAATAGAAATGGCGCACAACAATGCTTCCACATCCTCATCCTTCTTTGAGAGTGCATCTGCCACCACATTTTGCTTCCCTTTTTTGTAGATGATTTCAAAGTCATAACCCAACATCTTTGTGACCCACTTTTGTTGCTCTTCAGAGGATAATCTTTGTTTCTAAAAAGTATTTAAGGCTATCATGATCCGTTTTTACCTTGAATTGTCTTCCCATTAGATAGGGTCGCCATTTCTTAAGTGCATGGAGTATTGCCAACATTTCCTTCTCATAAATAGCTTTGCTTAAAAACTTTCCCTCTATTGGACGACTTTCAAAAGCAATGGGTCTTTCATCTTGCATTAGAACAGCACCAATTCCATTTCCTGAAGCGTCACATTCCACAATGAAGGTTTTCGTGAAGTCCGGTGTAGCTAAGCCCGGTGCTTGGCACATTGCCTCTTTAAGATGTTCAAAGGCCTTTGTTGCTTCTGGAGTCCATGAAAATGCATCTTTCTTCAATAATGTTGTTAGAGGTGCTGCTATTCTCCATAATTCTTAACAAACTTGCGATAATACCCTGTCAACCCGAGAAATCCTCACAGATGCTTTATGGATGTGGGTATTTTCCATTCCTTAATGGCTTTAATTTTGCTAGGGTCTACCTTAACTCCTTCATGAGATACAATATGACCCGGATATTCCACCTCTTGGACTCCAAAGAAACATTTGGATCTTTTTGCATATAATTGTTTCTCTCCAATAGTTGTAGCACCCTGTCAACATGTTCAACATGATCCTTCCAAGACTTGCTGTAGATTAGTATATCATCAAAAAATACTAACACAAATTTTCTAAGGAATGGTTTGAAAATTGAATTCATCAACCCTTGAAATGTTGAAGGTGCATTGGTAAGGCCAAAAGGCATGACCAAAAATTCATAATGACCCTCATGAGTTCTAAATGTTGTTTTTGGAATGTCTTCAGTCTTCATTCTGATTTGATGATATCCTGAACGAAGATCCAACTTGGTGAAGTAAATTGATCCATGCAATTCATCTAGTAATTCATCAATGATAGGAAGGGGAAACTTATCTTTAATAGTGAGCTTGTTGAGCTCCCTATAATCCGGACACATGCACCATGATCCATCCTTCTTGTGCACCAATACTACTGGAGCAGAGAAAGAACTTTGACTCGGTTTAATTATACCAGCCTCTAGCATTTCTGCAACCATACATTCAATTTCACTCTTTTGGACATAGGGATATCTGTACGGCCTGATGTTTGGAGGAACACTTCCTGGAATCAGATGAATAGTATGATCATGATCACGCATAGGTGGGAGACCTTTGGGAGTCTCAAATCCTTGGAATGATTGTCCAAGACTTTTTGGAGATCTGGATAAATAGATGATTTCGATGTGGAAACATCTAGCGAACATAATTGTGCAATTACACCTCTTTGTTCTTTTTTTAGAAGCTTTGTCATACTGTTAGAGCTGATTATCTTTCCCGATTTCCTTGCAATACCCCTTAATTCAACTTCCTTTCCTTCCACAGAAAATTTCATGAAAAGTTCTTGAAAATTAAAAGCTATTGTACCCAACGATTGTAGCCATTGGACTCCTAGTACAACATCAGCACCTCCATTGGAATGGAAAGCATTGGGCTAGTCAATACATATTCTCCCATGGATAGCTTGATATTATGGCATTTTCCAGAGCAATTTATCGTTCCTCCATTTGCAACCATTAGTTGACACTCTGGTGCTAGATATAGGAAGCAATTCAATTCTTTCACTACCTTACAATGAATAAAATTGTGGGTACTTCTTGAATCAATCAACACTATTACCTTTTTCTTCTTGATTTGTCCTTCTACCTTGATGGTTTGAGGAGTGGTAATTCCAACCAATGCATTACAAATATGGTCGGATTCATTTCTTCTTTATCTAGGCTTTATTCCTGGAGTATATCCTCTTCTTTTGACCTTTCTTGCTCGTTTTCTTCTTCCTCTTCACAATCTATGTAGAATAATTTCTTCTCAGCACACTTATGACCTTTAGTGTATTTGCTGTCACAACTGTAACAAAGTGTAGAAATTTGAATAATAAACTCATATTCAATGGAGATTATCCTGATCATGTACTATTGCGGAATACATACACAATACATAAGCTCCTCTACGTTGATCATCAATATAGCAGCATCAAAAACATCAAGATCATGCACACATTAACACAGTATATAACCTAGGGAAAGCTTACAGCTGAAAACCCCACACTATCTGTATATTAATGATTGAGAACATGTAACATTACAATAGTCAATACTTCTCACAAGTATCCAGCACTATCTCCACCTGTTACACACAATACAGCTCAGATCTGATCTCCAAATCTATTCCACTGCTTGCCTGCCTCCACTGCTCAATACCTTCTCAAGAATTGGATGAGAATGGTTGAACCAAACTCGTATTTACCTCAAAAGAATCACTCACACTGGGAATCACGTGAGCAGAGGCTATAATCACTTGGTATTAGCCAATTCTCATTGGCATTACTCAATCCCATTGATTGTGCAAATCCTCATGCACAACTATAGTCACAACTGATAGCAATCTGATCCTCTAACACCTGTCCCTGATGAACTGAACATGCACTGACATGCAACTGAGTTAACTGATGTATTCTTTAGTTGCATTATGAGTTAATAATTAGTTTAACAACTCATCATTAGTCTATTTGCAGTTAGACTAATTACAACTAGTTTAACCAAGTCAAACTGAACACAACTCCATCAACTCCACAATCAACTCCCCCAAACTCAACTGATTGAGTTCTAACTGAAGTCATGCATGCAACAACTCAACTGACCCACAAAGAAAACGTATTTCCTTCTGACAGCTGCATGTGCCACATCTGTAGCTCAAACTGAAGTGCTCCAAGAGAATAAGATAAAGTTTATAGTCTAAATATTATAATAAGACAATAATATTTGACTTTTCTATTTTTGATAGCCAGTCTAAAAATAGACTTTGATCACTCCTGCTATGATCACTTCTGCTATGATCATCCCTGTTGTGGTCACTCCGGCTGTGATCATCCTTGCCGTGATCCAAAAATAGAACTTGCGCCATAAGTTGCCTGCGGGCCCACTTAGTGAAGGCGACTCTTTTCACTAAGCTCCATCATCTTGTCGCAATCTCAACACTCCCTCTCGACAATATATGGATTATCAGCAACCCCTATCCTGCCTCGATGGTACTCGAATTTGCTCCTGGTGAGAGCCTTCGTCAGAATATCAGCATCCTGATCCTCCGTTGGAATGTACGAAAGTAACATGATCCTCCGCTGCACACAATCTCTGATATGATGGTACCTGATGCCCTTGCTGCCATATACTCGGCCTCTTGAGCTCCCTGCCCAATCTGCATCCATGAAGCCACGTAGCTTCACCTCATCCAATCCATATCCCGATGTGCCTCTCTTGAGCCTGCACACATGCGACTCGACCAACTGTTGGTAACCAGTGGCATCAACTACCTCCGCTGAAGTAGCATCCTCCTTCCTCCAACCTCTAGGAAGGAACATAGTCTTCACATCCAATTGATGAATGTGCCATCCCATCTGCGCTGAGAGATCAAGAATCGTCCGTATGGAAGAATACCTTGCGGTAGGTGCAAAGGTCTCCTCATAATCGATCCCCTCTATCTGTGAAAAGCCTCAGGCAACAAATCTTGCCTTGTACTTCTCCACACTCCCGTCAGCTGCCTGCTTAACTTTGTAGATCCATCTTGAACCCACCACTGATTTCCCTTTCGGTATAGGAACAATCTCCCATGCACTATTTCTAACAATAGAATCATACTCTTCCACCATGGCATCTACCCATGCGGGATCCTCTACAGCTTCCTCGAAAGAGGATGGCTCAGTCACAACACACTTACTCATAAGATCCATGTATCCAGTGTACCGATTAGGTGACTGTCTCTGCCTACGTTGGGCTGTAGGTGGTCCTACAACTTTCTCTGCATCTTGAGCCAGTCGCTCAGTTTCTGTCAAGCGCTTTCGCCCTCTGTTGGTTGGTGCTGATTGAGTGGTCTCTTCCAATCCATGAACCTCGTTCTGTGGCTGATCCACGTCCTGAAGCTCATCCTTAGGAACTAATAGCTCCTCATATGCATGCAAGTGCAGCTCCCTCTCAAGCGAACACTTCATGGCTTTCTCCTCCTGAAATTTTATATCCCGTCGCATAACAGTTTTACTACTGTCTGGAAAATACACACGATAGTTGTGGGGCATATCAGTGTACCCCACAAATATCCCAACATTAGTGGTCGGCTCCAACTTCTTCTTGGCATCCTTCATCACATTCATGTAAACGTTAGCAGCAAAAATCCTCAAATGAGAAAGATCAGGCTTCTTACCAGAATAAGCCTCCTCGGGTGTACTCATGCCAAGTATCTTATGAGGACAACGATTCTGCACATAAACTGCTGTATTGCATGCTTCCGCCCACAAGTGAAGGGGTAGGCCCTGATCATGCAACATCGCCCGTGCAACACCCATGATCGTTATGTTCTTCTGCGCAGCTAACCCCATTCTACTGTGGGTTATGGGGAGCTATGAGCTCTCTACGAATCCCTTCTGCCTTGCAGAAATCCTTGAACTCCTCCGAGATGTATTCACCACCATTATCGCTCCTAAGAGCCTTCACCTTCTTCCCCGACTCCTTCTCGACCAGTGCTTTGAATTCACAGAACTTTGAATATGTCTCGCTCTTCTTCTGCATGAAGAAGATCCAGCACTTACGAGAGAAATCATCAACAAAAATCACATAATACCTGTGTTTTGCTGTCGAAGCAACTGAGAAAGGTCCACACACATCTGTGTGAATTCTCTCAAGGATTGTCATGGCACGACTATCCTTCTCGTGAAAGGTGGCTTTCACAAATTTCCCCAAATTACACCCCTTGCACTGATCTGACTGCGCAAGTGTGCCTTTAGGAAGCCCTGTAGTGATCTGCTGTAGTATCTTCAAGGCTCCATGGTGAAGGTGACCCAATCTTCTATGCCACAACTCGCCATCATCCCGGTTCACCAATCCTTCTGCCTCGCCTGCCATTGCTGCGCATCTATCTACATGAAACTGATAAAGGTTCCTTACTCGAACTCCTATCTTCCAGGTCTCACCAGTTGTCTTGCTGCGCAGGAAATCTTTTCCCTTGATGAAAACAACATCATACCCCTTGTCTTCTAACATCACCACAGAGATAAGATTCTTCCTCAATCCTGGAACATGCATGAGTTCCTTCAATACGAAGGGTTTACCAGACTCCCTCTCAAAGGAAATGGTGCTGATACCGGTTGCACTATATCTACCATGATTGCCCATCTTGATGTGCACTCCAAGATCTTTGTCCTCCAGTTCAGAAAACAAATCTGTATCTCCCGTCATGTGAAAAGACGCACCACTGTCCAAGAACCACACCGATCCCATCACACTTGAAACCAAACATGCAATCAATGAAAAATCAAGCTCAAACTGTGAGGCTAGAGCCTCTCTTGCTGCAGATCCAACAACTTGCTTGTTCTTTTTCTTCTGCGGACAATTAGTGGCATAGTGTTAGTGCTAGTGACAGTGAAAACACTTCACCTTGGACATGTCCTGCTTCTTGCCTTTCGCACCAGCCTGAGAAGCTTTCTTGCTCTTCCCTTTCTTTGCTTTAATAGCCAAAGCGCAATTTTCTTCATCTGCTCCCTTTGATGAAGATCCGTCCCTGGTACTTCGCTTGATCTCCTCCTGCACAAGATCTGACCACATTCTTTCCCATCCTAGCAATTTCTCCCGACCATTGACAGAGTCCTGATAGGAATGCCAACTCTTCAGAAGACCAAGGAGAGCCAAGCTCACCAAGTCCTCATCATCGACAGTAACCCCCACACTTCCCAGCTCATCTCGACACTGACTGAACTTCGTGAGATACTTGGGCATACTGTCACCCTTCTCGCATTTGATGTTTCTGAGTTTATCTTTGAGCGCCAGCTTCCTCTGATCGCTCTTGCTTTGGAATAATTATGTTAACGATTTCCACATCAAATATGGAGTAGCCTTTTCATGGAGGCTGGACACAATGTGATCCTTCACGCCCTCCAACAGAATCCTTCGACATTTTGCGGTCTTCTTTTGCCAAGCATCAGCTTGAGTAGCATCAATAGGCTTTGGGACATCCATCTCTATGAACTCCTTTAGTCCGTTATCATCCAATACTACCTCCATCCTGTCCTTCCATGCAATATAGTTCGTACTGCCCTCAAGGGCATACTCCAATTGCAATCCTATGAAAGACATCTTAGTTTTGACACCAAGAAAACACTGCTGCAAATTCGAATTCCACCAGCTCCAACTCAACTGCTTTTGATCTAGAATTCGTGAGAACAAGGTATTTCTTGTACAAATATCGACTGTATGGGCATTCACCGGATATCTCACCTTCCAAAAGAAGGATGAATCCAGAGGCTACCTGGCCCGATCAGAGACTCTGCCTGAAGAAATAAAATGTAAACACTTTCTGAATAATGGATCTGATGATCAATACAACACTGATATCATGTAGAACTTCTTCTACAAATCAGCTCCCTCCGATACCATGTAGAAATTTTGAATAATAAACACATATTCAATGGAGATTATCCTGATCATGTACTATTGCGGAATACATACACAATACATAAGCTCCTCTACGTTGATCATTAATATAGCAACATCAAAAACATCAAGAGCATGCACACATTAACACACTATGTAACATGGGGAAAGCTTACAGTTGAAAACCCCACACTATTTGTATATTAATGATTGAGAACATGTAACGTTACAATAGTCAATACTTCTCACAAGTATCCAACACTATCTCCACCTGTTACACGCAATACAACTTAGATCTCATCTCCAAATATATTCCATTGCTTGCCTGCCTCCACTGCTCAATACCTGCTCAAGCATGGATGAGAATGGTTGAACCAAACTCATATTTACCTCAAAATAATAACTCACACTGGGAATCACGTGAGTAGAGGCTATAATCACTTGGTATTGGCCAATTCTCATTGGCATAACTCAATCTCATTGATTGTGCAAATCCTCATGCACAACTTATAGTCACAACTGATAGCAATCTGATCCTCTAACACCTGTCCCTGCTGAACTGAACAAGCACTGACATGCAACTGATTTAACTGATGTATTCTTTAGTTGCATTATGAGTTAATAATTAGTTTAACAACTCATCATTAGTCTATTTGCAGTTAGACTAATTACAACTAGTTTAACCAAGTCAAACTGAACACAACTCCATCAACTCCACCAACTCCACCAAACTCAACTGATTGAGTTCTAACTGAAGTCATGCATGCAACAACTCAACTAACCCACAAAGAAAATGTATTTCCTTCTGATAGCTGCATGTGCCACATCTGTAGGTCAAACTGAAGTGCTCCAAGAGAATAAGATAAAGTTTATAGTCTAAATATTATTATAAGACAATAATATTTGACTTTTCTATTTTTGACAGCCAGTCTAACAATAGACTTTGATCACTCCTCCTGTGATCACTCCTGCTGTGATCATCCCTGCTGTGGTCACTCCTATTGTGATCATCCCTGCTGTGATCCAAAAATTGAACTTGCGCCATAATTTGCCTGCGGGCCCACTTAGTGAAGGCGACTCTTTTCACTAAGCTCCATCATCTTGTTGCAATCTCAACACTCCCTCTCGACAAGATATGGATTATCAACAACCCCTATCCTGCCTCGGTGGTATTCAAATTTTCTCCTGGTGAGAGCCTTCGTCGGAATATCACCATCCTGATCCTCCGTTGGAATGTATGAAAGTAACATGATCCTCCGCTGCACACAATCTCTGATATGATGGTACCTGATGCCCTTGCTGCCATATACTCAGCCTCTTGAGCTCCCTGCCCAATTTGCATCCATGAAGCCACATAGCTTCACCTCATCCAATCCATATCTCGATGTGCCTCTCTTGAGCCTGCACACATGTGACTCCACCAACTGCTGGTAACCAGTGGCATCCATTACCTCCGCTGAAGTAGCATCGTCCTTCCTCCAACCTCTAGGAAGGAACGCAATCTTCACATCCAATTGATGAATGTGCCATCCCATCTACGCTGAGAGAGTAAGAATCATCCGTATGGAAGAATACCTTGCGACAGGTGCAAAGGTCTCCTCATAATCGATCCCATCTATCTGTGAAAAGCCTTGGGCAACAAATCTTGCCTTGTACTTCTCCACACTCCCGTCAGATGCCTGCTTAACTTTGTAGATCCATCTCAAACCCACCACTGATTTCCCTTTTGGTCTAGGAACAATCTCCCATGCACTGTTTCTAACAATAGAATCATACTCTTCCACCATGGCGTGTACCCATGCGGGATCCTCCATAGCTTCCTCGAAAGAGGATGGCTCAGTCACAACACACTTACTCATAAGAGCCATGTATCCAGTGTATTGATCAGGTGACTGTCTTTGTCTACGTTGGGCTGTAGGTGGTCCTACAACTTTCTCTGCATCTTGAGCTAGTCGCTCAGCTTCTGTCAAGCGCTATCACCCTCTGATGGTTGGCGCTGCTTGAGTGGTCTCTTCCACTCCATGAACCTCGTCCTGTGGTTGATCCACGTCCTGAAGCTCATCCTTAGGAACTAATAGCTCCTCATCTACATGCACGTGTAGCTCCCTCTCAAGTGAACACTTCATGTCTTTCTCCTCCTGAAATTTTATATCCCGTCGTATAACAATTTTATCACTATCTAGCAAATACACACGATAGTTGTGGGGCGTATCAGTGTACCCCACAAATATCCCAAACTCTGCAGTCGGCTCCAACTTCTTCCTGGCATCCTTCGTCACGTGCATGTAAACAAGAGAGCCAAAAATCCTCAAATGGGAAATATCAGGCCTCTTACCAGAATAAGCCTCCTCGAGTATACTCATGCCAAGTATCTTGTCAGGACAATGGTTCTGCACATATACTGCAGTATTTCATGCCTCTGCCCACAAGTGAAGGGGTAGGCATTCCACCTCAATGATTAGGTCTTCTCCCTCCTCATTGAGAGAATCCTCTATTTGGTGTGCCACTTTCTTGGCGATCGGAGAAACCACTGGAGGTATCTCTGGTCCGACATCTAAAAAAATCACAAGTATCAAATATCAGTCACATATAAAAAAATAAAAAACTTCAAGAAACTTTAAAAACTGGTTTTTACGTGCGTCTGTCCACTGTGCACTTGGTGGAAGTGGAATATTAGGATCTCCTCTGAAATCCATACCATCATATGCCAAATCATCTATCATGATTAACTGTTGTCACAACCATCCAAAAAATGTTGGGGGAAAGACATCCATTGACCACCGCCTTTCCGAGGCATCATCTCACCCCACCTCATCAACCGTGGATCTCTGGGTGCTAATGCTTCCACTTCTATCCACTGATATCGAAATAATGGAACACGTTCTAAGAATAACATCACCAAGATCGATATGAAACCGAATTGTTTTAGCTTTCCTAACTTGAACTTCGTAAGTTGGCTCTTTATATTGACCAACAAACCCTCACACGAGTTGAAAACAGTGGGACTTAAACTATCAATGACGTACTGGAAATGAGACTTTGTTGCTTCATGCAACACCTAAGCCCCAACTATTCAGGCCATCGTATGAAGGATTGTTCATAGTGGGAGATTAGTGATGGTCTTTATATCTATCTTCCCACTCTGGGTTTTTCTAGTGCCTCAACAATGTCTCGCAATCAACATATCCATGCTCTCCCCTCGAGTGAGAGAACCAGATAACTAAATCCATTGTCCCTCTCTAGACAAACCAATAATGAAATACATGTTTGTGACATCTATTTGGAGTACTTCGTCCCCAATCATGAATAGTTGGCGATACAAATCCAACAAACTAATCAAATGTTGCAGTAACTCTACCTGGCTCCTAATCTGAGGAATTCGGAAGAATTTTAGCAACTCACAGTCTCGAAGGGCAACAATGCAATTTGGGTCATGGGGTGCTTGATGGTATTCGGCTTCATGTCCTCTTTCTTTCCATTTGATTGCCATTTTTTTTATTAACCTGTAAAACATCCATGAGTTTCCATGGAAGAAAATCCAAAAATAAAACATTAAATGTGGAGGATTTTCCAAAAAATTCACAACTCTGTGCCAGCAAAACTGTCTATATATTTTTCCAGCTTCTAGCGCGCTACCACAGTTGGCCGCAAGGTGAGAAATGCGGGTCTGATGGGTAAAACTTATGTTGGTTGCCCTCATCATAATTTTTTTCTAAGCCCTCCATGAAGCCTATTCTATGGATGAAAATACATAAAAACACAACCAAATTGAAGGGAAGAGACAGATCTCTTATCTGCAGTGAACGACTTGACGAATGGTGTCTGGGATTGATCGTACTCTCCACCTGAAGATTAAGGTAAAATAGGGTAAAAATGCTCTTTGATTTGCAAAATAGTAAAATGGTGAAAATGATTTATTTTTTTGAGATTTTATAAGTTTTTAAATGACATGTTTACCAAATTAGGGCATATTGCACTTATATTTTAATATTTTTCCATGAAATTCTTAATGTGTGTTTCACTTGTGCAGCGGTAGGTCATGGAGCATGGAGACAATTATTATTTTTGACTAATTCAATGAGTTTTATTTTATCAAATTTTTGGACTCGTAAAAATAAACAAAAAAACGACCCCCTGGAGTCATCTTCAAGCTCTTTTCTAACTCTTGAAACCTGAAAATATCACTGAGTACTTGTCATTTCAAACTTGTTAAAGTAAATGAAATGACGTCTACTCAGTATAAGTTTAACCCTTTTTCGGACTGAGATAGACTATTGTATGAAAAAGGAATACTTTAGTCGAACATGGCTAAGAGGTTCTGTTGGATATTATTTTGTACCTTTTCAGACAATAGACGATTTACAAAAGGAACCTTTGGATTTTTATTTTTCGCCTTTTTTTCAAACTCTTTAAACATGAAAAATATGCCAAGTTTCACCTCTATCAGACTCGAAAAAATTAAACGACGTAGGACTTGTCATCATGACGAGAACAAGTTTCTCCTTCCGAGTACTCGTTAAAATTACTAAGATGGATTCATCTGAAGGATGAACTTATATGGAAAGCATATCCCATCCCCTTCAAGCTTGCGATAAAAAATAATGGGGTACTCACTAGAAATAGTGGGGGAAAAATGAAAGTGAATATCTCTTGTATTTTGTGTAAAGGCAACATGTCGCTCTTGAACATGACACTTATCTATTGCTTGTGTCAGGTTTGGGATATCCTCGCTTTGTCACTTGCCTTCCTGGGTTTGGGAAATAAATTTTTCCTCTCATCTAATTATACTACTTCGTCGTCATGACCTTTGATCCCATGTTGAGTAAAATGCTGCCAAACTATGGAGTTGTGTCACCGATATGTTCAAGCGAAGTCCTATCTATAGTTTTTACTGCTTATACATTGCCTGAACTTTCTGCCACAGTCCTAAATCATGCTTATCTACTCTACTATACCCTTTGTTTTGTGTTGATGATGTGGGATACATTATGGCCCTCCTTCGACGGATCACTTCCTGTCGACTTCAACACATTATCCAGGAACATGATCTAGAAACTCTCTTCTAGTACCTTGGAGTTTGGATGCGTTAATCGCAAGTTCTTCATATTCAACGATAGGTTTACTTCAATAGCCTTCGATCAAATGATTCTACGGGTGTTTGAATTCAGCTTCATTATTCACACTCGCGGATTGTACTAATTGTACCTTGAGAGCCATTGTCATTATTGGTGGTTTCTTTCATGTCTATTAATGGTTTACATCATTGATTAGAAATAAATTGGTTTTATATCATGTTTGGCTTCAAAACATCCATTCACATGCTAGAATTCGTACATTGATAAGGTCGGGACAGAGCTTAAGACCCTGGGTTCCATATGATAAATCCTAGGTTGTGTGGAGTTGCGAGTTATTCGTGATTGTATACATGATGTTTTCTGTTTGGATGGTTGCGTCCATACCGTGGATTCATGCACACGATCCCTTCTATTCATATGGCTTTCATGTATTATTAGATGCCTATTCATGTATTACCAGGCATGTTTATATCAGAGATGTCAGATATGTATATGTATATGCTTGATTTTCAAGTCCCTTGATGATGTTTTTCTGGTCCTTGCCTTGACTTGTAAAGAATTCACCCATCACTCCATGTTCTTCCTTAATGCTTTAGGGGGCATCTGTTACACATTATTTTGTCCCACCTCCTATTCACTTCCTGTTCCACATCCTGAAGTACCAAAATATTGACAACTACGAAGTGTACTAATCATGGAACACATAGTGAAACATCCCCAAAGAATGGAAGAAAAACTGCCCTGAGACAATTCTGGGGGGAGGTTGAATGAAACCCTAAATTTCAGGACCAATGCTCTTTGCTCCACTACTTTCCCATGATGATGGTAATCTACAGTTCTTTTACCTAGCATTTCCAGCACGGGTTTTGACATGAAAAATCATGCTGAACCTCTTCTAGCAGGTTTTCTCAAAATGGAGGAGAAGCTTCTTATGCTAGAAACTTCAAGAAACAACGGGTTGGATGTTGTTGGGAAGAGATATGGTCTAGCTCGCTCATTTGAAGCTCTTGATCTTACCTTTAAGGGCCTTCCCCTTGAGATGTGGACCTTCCTCCCTCTTTTGTGGATCCATAAATCCCTCTCCCTTCCTATAAATCAAATCCCCTCCATTCCCAAATGGTTGGTCATTGCTAGTTTCCATTCTTCTACTCAATTATGCTTAGATGCTACCATTTTGGTGAGAGAGGAAAGGAGACATTTTTAATTTTGGCTTCGACTTGGAACCATCCTAAAGGAGGCCTTCAACATCAAGGCACTAGTTGTATGCTTCCTTTGATTTAATCACTAATACAAAGCATGTTTTACTTCCCATACTCTTGTCTATGATAGTTTTCTTAGTACAAGACTCCTTGATCTATTGTATAACTTACATTGGAATGAATATGCTAGGATATCTATTTTTTTTTGTCTTTTGATCTCTCTTGTAGGTATTCAAATGCAAGGAATAGCGAGGAGCGAGCCTGGGAGCTAAGGGATCGAGATCATCATCAAAGGTTGAGCACATAGGAGAGAGGCATGCCATATCCCTTTCTCATTTGTCATTTTGATTTAGGGAAGGGAATTTTTCTTGTTTTGTCACGGTTGTTACTAGAACCACACACTCGGCTAGAGGGATCACTTCTATCCGTAGAAGGGATTGCCTGGTTAATAGAATGCATAAAAGGATTCAATTCCTACAAGTGATATGAGTAGTTATTAACAAGTATATTATTGTAAATGGCTTCAAAACATAGTGTTGTAATGATATATTGTATTTATATTTATTCTATTAAAATTTACTTTTTCATGTTTGAGGCTATATTATTTAACAACATTCATTCAACTGGTCATAGTTTTTGGCGTTAGTTTTCTTATATTTCTCCAAATTCGTTGTTCCCATTTTTTTTTAAATATGTAATATATCCCACCATCACCTTTAACATACAAATATAGATATATTCACCTTCACCAAATCATTTCTTAAATCAATGTTATTGATTTGTTTTGTACTATATCATCATTAAAATCAACACACTTATTCACTACATGGTACACATCATTTTGTCGCATTAGGAAAATGACCATCGATTTGGATCTTTCGCTATCCATCAATGTGTTCCAAAGCATCCCCTTGCAAGGCTAGAATCCAAACTATCCCAAAGAGAATTAAATTCCTAGATCCCAAGGCTCGAAAACCCACTTTTGGCTTCCTGTGCAATTTCCTAGTCAATTTCTGTTCATACGTAGAAGAGTCTTGTTGTAGGAGCTACAACCACTATCCAAAATTTTTCCTTAGCTTCATTTTGGAGCCTCCCTACCAACTTTTCACAACAGTTCATCTTGCTTCATCAAGTTCACACGCTTTAGTGTTTTTCTTGCAAAAAGGCAACTTTCCAATCACAACTCGATGCATTCCCCTCACAGGCAGATCACCCAAACTTCGTCTAGCTTCAGGCTTAGAAGCTCCCCCAAGAAATTTCATAATTCTGGAGGGAAACCAGCCTTCCCTCTAGAAATTGCACAATCATGACTGGCAACCTGCTGGGCTCCATAATTGTGCAATTCTGGCAGTCAACACTAACAGTGAAAATTCCACAATTTTCCCCAGTAGGGATGCTCAGCCCAAAATTTGTGCAAATTTGGGAAGCATTCAACTGCTCTGCCCATAAATTGTGCAAATCTCCTGGGCATCCAACCCAACTCCCAGCCAGAAATGTACATTTTCCGCCAACATTCGAAGAACCTCTTGAATTTGCAACTAAGTTGACCAGTTCCCTTTGGGACCGAGCAAAAAAGACTTGCATGCATGGTATGCTTCTCCCAAGGCAGCGTGTAAAGGCATCCCTTGTTTCAAGGATCTATGTTTAGCAGTTGGAGGTTACATTCAAGGATCATTTCAAAAACCTTCCACCAAGTGTCGCTTTCCCTAGATTTGTGGCATGCACATCAGAACCTCGATGTTATCAAGACTCATCAACCAAATGCTTTAGGGATCATTCCTCACATCAACCTTGCATATATGACATCCCACATCACATCTAGGAGCAGTCGACACATTCAGCTCAACTGTTTTGAGGTAAGCCCGCTTTCCATGCCTTGTGTTACATTTCTGTCCCTTTTTGTGTTTTCGCTTGTATGAGTACTATTTTCTTAATTTCTTTGAACGCTTGTTGTCATTACATGTATACTAGTTTGTCCTAACACTGTTTTAGTTTTCGTTGACATCTCACTCTTGTCGCATGCATGAAACTGTTTTTCACGAACGGTCATTGATTCGGTGACTTGCCTCACCTACATGCATGTTGTTTCATTTTCTGAATCTGTCATTCACTATTTTCATGCATGATCATTCACTTATGATTACACTCAATATCACCATGGATTCACACTCACATTCCCGTTCAGTTTCCTACCGGCGAGTCTGGGCAACCTTGTCCTGGACTCTACCTTCACTGAGACAACCTTTTGCAATCTAGGGAAAGAAGACTTTGTCTTCCTCTCTAGAAATGCACATTTCTACCCAGTGACTATCCTCCAGGAATATTTTGTGCATTTCTAAGGGACAGTGACTGCTGGCCCAAAAAATTGCGTAATGAAGTCACTAAGCCTGCAGCCATTGCCAGCTGAGATTGTGCATTGTGCAATTCCAACAATCAACAACCAGAATGGACTGTGCATTTCGCAGTTCTAATAGTCAGTCAGCCTCATAGTAGCCTAGACTGTGCCTTGCATAGTCTTGGCAGTCAGTCTCTCGAACTCTTGGCCGAAATTACACAACCTTCATGATGAGTCACATAGGTATGTTGCAAGTCAGTTCTCAAGTTCATTTTGGTTTTTGACTGACATAATGATTCCCATGAGTGTTTGCCTGTCTCTAGGTATAGCAGGTGTTCATTTGCCTCTCAATAGTGTAGGTACAATGGTTTCCAAGAGAGAAGAGTCGAATACATTGTTCAGAGCACACTTGGAGATGCAGTCGATTAAATGTCCATGAGCTTGCCTACTCATGAAGATATCAAGCTTTTCGTAGATGAGGAGATCAAGATATGACAATAGCAGCATCACAATGAGCAACATCACAAACAATAGCTGAAGGCAACATACTGAATGCAACGAATGCAAAGAATGCAAGAGGAACATTGTTGACAACACAAAGGCAGAACAAATTTGCGAGCTCAAGCAAATCCACAGATGATGAAGGAAACTTTGGAGACTCAGGTTATGAGGTGACGACACGACATGAAGATCGTGCGAAGACAGAGAATGGAACAAAGAAGGAGTTGCATGTCGTGAAGTAGCAACTCAAGGAATAACATGAAGCTACACAGACAAAGAAATGAGTTGTAGCAGGAGCAAGAACATCAGTGGGTGCAACATGCACTCACAGATGAAACTGCGTCCGTACATGTTATAGATCTATCCCAGCAGCTGGCACGGAGCAAACATCGTGAGCAGTGTTGTTTATCACATGCAAGGGATTCATGTCATTGTGTGCACGTATGCAATCCAATCCATTCAACACACTCACCGACGTGAAGACAAGAAGCAAGTCCAACTAGAGCTTAACATGTACTTTGGCAAGTTGATGCGCATGACCACCAACACACACTTGAAGATTAGCATGAACACTTTGCATTGGTGTGTTTTCATTTCAGCTGCACCCAAGAATACCTTGCACATGCTAGTAGATGAGTTGGATGAAGGAGTCAAATCAATGCACCAGTTGCAATGAAGGCAAGAGTTTGCTTCGACAAGATGTCCCCATGTGGTGCATGCACACCATCACAGATGACCAAGCTTGGTATCAACTCACCACCTTCACCATCACAAGCATGCCAAAGAGTTGGTCTCACCAAAACGAACCGAGTGTCAGTGATGTCTTGCGTGGCTTGCTCAAGCCATTTTGTCTCACATGAGCACATGTGCATTGTAATGTAGCGTCCTGTCAAGTGGAAGTTCAAGTGTCAATAGTTGGATGTAACAGTCATAGAGTAGGTGAAGAGTCATGAGGGTAGATGAACTGTCACAAAGGGGAATGTCAAGGGTCACCCCACCCTTTGCTATAAATATAACCTCATAACTCATTGTAGAGGCTTTTGGTCAACCAAGCTTCCAATAAGACTATCTTGGAGAGAGCTTGGACAGTATTGTAACACACCTTGGCTTCTTCACCACACAAAGCCAGTTCATCTCTTTGGAGGAGCAGGTGGATGTGGCTGTAACGTTCCACTATTGGGGCTAGCGGGTTTACATGGATGTATTGTATGACTGGAACTTACACTTATTTATATAATTAGAGCCAACATATTTTCATGCATATGTTGTTATTGTAGTTGGACTGTTTCGGTTGTTGTAGAAATGTATGTTATTTAACTTGCATAGTTGTGTATAAAATGTTTTGTATGCAATTGTATGAATCTTGTTGCAGATGTGCTGTTGGTTTAACCATCACTTTGGATTTCCAGTTGACTTGCTTTCCAACTTTGTAATGCATCTTCGCTCGTGTGTTCCCTTCTCATCCAAGTACTGTTACAAGTTGCCAAGTGGCGCACTCATCTCAACTCACATGTGTTAGAACCTCTCATGCATGTTCCTTGACTCACTGCAGCGGTCACACCCTCGCTACTGACAGAGTTATCTTACTTGCCTCTGCACGAAATCATAGTCAAGGCATTACCCTACGACCCACTACTAGGACTCCTACACCAAATGGTCTAAGGTATAATTGGGACTTCTTACCGGGGAGATCCCCTTGACATGTTGGCAGGTCCAGCACCATCAACAAGTCCATTAGAAACTATACATAAGTGCGCTTTGTATTACACTATCACCTGCACACATGACTTAACGCATGTAAAACTAAAAGGTAAAGTCTAGAAGTTTTGTTAGTCAAATATTTACCAACTAACAAGCTTTGAATGGATGCCTATTCAGCCCTAATCCCTTTCATCATGGAGCTACTTCCCTCTCTTTGTGGAACCCCTATCCCACCATATGTGGATCTCATCCCTTGGGAAATGGATCCCAAACTTCCTCCTTTTGGACTATAAAGCTAACATAAGGTTGAGGATTGAGAAGGACTATTGAAGGTAGGATTATGTTGTAGTAATAAGGCTAGGAGGCTATTCATCCAAAGAGAGGGTTGGAGATTGTGAGAAGAGGCTTGCAACATCAAGGATTTAAGGTTGCAATTATGTTCTCCATTTTATTAATATAAAAGCAATTGTTCTTTCTCAATTATGTCTTTGTTGATATCATTTGTGGGATTGCTTGATCACCCACATAGGTTATGATTGATTTTTTATTCAATTTAAGATATCTATTTAGTTAATTAGTTCATTTATGTTTTATGCTATATATTAGATGCCTTGATCCTTTGTGTGTTCCTGTCTATGCAGAAATCCTTCACGACATCATGGAGAAGTTGTGGGAAGCGCTAGAATGGTGTTTAAAGCATCAAGGAGAAGTGAGTGGTAGAAGGAATTGAAAGGGACTTCATAAGGAAATTTGATTAAATAGTAAGTGATCCTCTCATATTGCTTATTTCATTCAATTGTAATCTAAGGAACGGTAACAATTTTTTCTTATTTGTTACTAGATTTCTCTAAGGTCTAGGGAGATCAGCCTTGTCTGTAAGAGGGATTAGTTTGCCTAACAAATTGGTGACTATACTAGGGAACATATCACTCTCCATCATTCATTATATTTGTTTTTACCTTTGATCCTTCTATTCAAGCCCTCTATGAGTGTTTGGAAATGTTGAGAATATGGATTTGTGATTTATTTGACTTGTTTTTATTTTTTTCTAAACAAATTCCACTGTGCACAATTTATATTTAGGCACATAGCATATATATGCATATTTTTCCCTTTGAAATAATGCGTAGGCCCACTGGATTGTTCTATCACCTATGCACATACCTGGAATTTTTGAAAATTTCAGTTTTCTCTTCATCAAGTCGATAAATTTTGATTTTTCCTCTTCAATTACACTTGTTTACACCTTTAGTAAGTCTCTGTCAAGTTGATTGGTTGTTTTGAATTTTCTTTCTGAGAAATTATTAATTTGATTTCCTTTGGTCATATTCAGAGTGTTAATCACCTTTGAGTGTCATCACTTTTGATCTTTGGAATTTTCACCCAATTTCCTTTACTTACACTCGATTGGTTCTTTAGTTATATTGGTGAAGGAAAATAGTTTTATTGCTCTTTCGTTGATTTGCAATCATATTGTGTTTGTTTGGAAGAATTCTCTTGCATATATTACATTTTCATAGTTAGAATTCTCTTTTTCATAACATGAACTTAAATTGTGCATAGATTACATTTTCATAGTTTTCAAGAAAATTGTGCATAGGTTACATTGCGTGGTTTGGAACTTAGGGCTTTGAATTGAGTTAGAAACTTAGAAGTGGTGCATTATGGAGTTAATATTTTAAAGAAGAAACTCTCTCCTTACTTTAGCTAGAATTCATTGAAAAGAAAATATCACAATATCATGTTCGATTGCATTAAATTTTTGAGTTAGGTCATAACACCATCCTTTTTACGTCCATTTACCCTGTGAGTAAATAAAAAATCAGTTGATGGTGCTAGACCCACCAAAATTCATAGGATATTCCTAGTATCAAGTCCCAACTAGACCTCACACCGTCTGGTGTAGGAGTCCCATTTAGTATCATGGCCCAGTTTCCATTATCTTAAATGTTTGCTTTAGCTCTTACTTGTCAGCACGAGAGAGTGCTCTGTATTTTTTTCAAGGTTCGCATGCCTGGTGAATGATAGTGTTACTTGTGTCAAGGTTCATTCACAACAGAGAGGAAAGATGGAAGTGAGTCTCTAGTCGATGGGGAAAGAATCCCAATTCTGTCAAAGACACATAACACAACAATACATGCACAACTTCTGGAGGAGCAGTCCACACGGATGCGGTAGTCACAAGACACACGAGAAGATAACATGTACAACACCTAGTGGAGTAGCTCGCGCGTGTGCGATGATCATTATAATAAGGTTATGTGAAAGGTTCTGTATGATATTTGGGGAGGTAACCAACACATGCAGGACATCATTAACAACTTATACAACACATTTTCATAATTATATGTATTAGAGAAAATGAATCAGTTCAATTGTTTAACATAGGTTAAAGCAACATGTATTACAAGTGTTCAAGATTAATCTTACAAACAATTACAACACATATGTGAAAACGTGCTGGCCTGTGATTAGGCTTCTGAATTAACTAAAAGTTCCAAGACACATCGATACACCATAAATCACTAACCTCGTGAAAGGGGCAATGGAGCCACTCTGAAAATTCCTTTGCATGTACAAATGAGTGGGTATTTATAACCAAGGGTGAAACTGGCCCTTGTGACTATTGGAATTCCCTCATGACTGTTTGACTTATTTGACTCTTCAACTTTACATGAATCTTCATATGACATGTGGGTCTCTTGGACTTCCGCATTACATTACATTGATTTACACAGTATGGCCCACAGTAGTGATGTGATCGACATGACTCAACATGATAGTGCGGGTATGTTCATGCTGTTGTAAGTGTGCTTGTCGAGCTGCAGTGCTGCTGAGTGATGTGTGTGCTCTTCATGTATCACAGCTTCACCTCTGCATGGAAAGGTGTGTAGGGTCTCTGATGGCCTTGGTGTTTGCTTGATGTTGCATGTGCATGTTGCTCATTTTCTTGTACTTTGGCATGCTTGACATGTTCGTCCGTTCGCGAAACATTCTCCTCGCATGCATTGTCCGTTCGTTCGTTCGCGAACACATATCCTTGCATGTACTCTCCTTGTTCATCCCATCCATCATCATGTCATGTATTATCCATATACTTGTATCTACAATCAATAATGATGAGATGACATCAAATCCATAAACGTCATAGTCTACCATGATCCATTGTTATTCTCTTTCGGATGCAGGTGACCAGGAGAAAGAACAAGGCTATGAAACTGCGCAAGGCAAGTTTCAAGCTGGGATGTGGGCTCTGGGCACTACTGGTGAAAATTGCATAGAAGTCAATGGGAGATTGAGATGGGAAATTTGGATTAGCAGTGACTATCCATGGGATCTGGCTCGGCTGGAGGGTAGATATACGTAATTTCTGGAGGGACGTAGTGCGGGCAGCTTAGGGGCTTGGCAGAAAAATTGTGCAATTCCTGGAGGGAGATGACTGCGGGCTTCAGGAGACTTGGCAGAAAAAATTGTGAAATTCTTGTAGGGAGATAGCAATGGGTTGTGTGATGACTTGGTAGCAAAAATTACATAATTCTTAGAGGGAGCTAGCAGCGGGCTACAAGGTTGCTGGAGACAAAAATACGTAATTGCTGGGAGTATGACCTGTTGAACACCTCTGTGCAATTTCTGAGTTGAGTGAGATGCTAGACATCATAGGGGCTTGCTCATGAAATCTGCGTAGTTTTCTGGGTAAGTAGCTGACCGGCTAACTGGGTGGCTTGCTAGGAAAACTGTGAAATTTTTTGAGGGAGTCAGGGACGAGCATTTGGTGTCTATTTAGCCTGTCTGTGCAATTTCCTCAATCAACGGAGCGGGCAAGGTTTGCAGCTTCTGTGAAATTTTTGAAGGGAGTGAGTGTTGGGGTTTCTTCCCTGTCAAACTCTCTGGTTGACCAACAAGAGGGTTGGTCGACTAGCTTGCGGGCATCGGAGATTAAAATGGCTTGTTGGACACTTCTGCGCTATTTTGGGTGACAGTTGGTTGAGTCAATTGTGGGGTGGAGGTCTGAATATTAGAGGGTGATCTGTTCATCATAACTTCAGCAAAATGACTAAGGGTGTGAGGGAGTGAATTTGTACATATGTGACCTTGAAATCACACACTCAACATGAATTGACGACAAGATGCCTCAAACCATCAAGACAACATATGCTCAACATGAATGTTTGATGGTGCGAGTGACAAGCGAAATGCTTGTGATAGATCGTTGAATGAATGCAATGACGCTCGCGTGATAGTGCATACAACTTCATGTGTGAGAGAGACGAATTTTCACATAGCAAATACAACATGTACACACGAAGCCAGGACCTTGTGCATGACCATAACATGGCTGCAAGCATGGCATTGAGACCAACATGCAAAAAAGCAGTCCATTGAACGCTCAAGCAAGGAGGTTGTAAAGGCTCACACGAGCCCACAGGTGAGCCTAAGTGCTCACAAACATCAATTAAAAATCCAAGGGAGGCTCCAAAATTGGATGCAGGCCAAAATTTTGGGGGTGTTGCAACCTCTACAACACTTTGCGACACACTGGTAGAATTCCAGCTTCTCTATTTTGGTTCCTCGACATCACAGGGGCTTAGTCTTCCAGTGAGTATTGAATCATTGTGCAGGTTTCTTCGCCTTTCCCACTTACCCCTATAGAAATTCCCACTGTAGATCAATAGATTATGCAATATACTAAAACACAATACAAGATCTACTTCTACAACACTTTGTGGAAGCTTAATCAAATTGAGCAAGATCAAGAGAACACATATAACTAAGAATGAGAAATCAATCACACATAACATAGAAGAAATAAACCGGGGAAAGCCTCAGCCTAAAACCTCAATCTTTGTATTATCATACAAGTAGAAATCTTGTTCAAGTTATAAAAAGAATCAACTCTCAAGCTATCCTCCTCTCTCCGCAATCAAACAATACTGCTCATAGATAGTTAAAGGCTCTCACAACCTTCTCCTCTACCCTTCAAGCCTCCTATTTCCTTGCGCAGTTTTTCCTGGGGTCCAGTGCTTCCACTTGTGTGAATTCCCTTCTCACATTGCTCACTTGGCTCATAAATAAATGCACAAACCTGAAGGAGATAATTTATTCTGCATGGATGAGTTTTCTATATAGGAAAAATCCTCCAACTGATAGTACATTGTCCCTTAACTTGATCTAAACTGGGTCTCTGACTGAATTGACATGCATGAGTTATTTATGAGAGAATATTCAGTTATCTTAAGTACACTAGTTGCATGCATGCATGCATTGACTAACTGAACACAAAATTAATTCCACAAACTATTGGAACTAATCTAAATGGACATAACTCAGTTAACTTAGCTAACTAATTACAACTCAAAGTACAACTCATCCTCATCTCCTTAACTAAGGGATAAATTCCTGTAGGTTTTAACCCCGTACAGAAATTACCTGCATACGAATTCTAAATCACAGGAAAAATAAAAATGCAAGAGCATAACACATAAAACACATATACACAGAGATTTCCCACTGGATTCCAAAACCGGGACTACCAGCTTGATTTTTCATTATGTTCCTTTCAATGTTACAATACATATTTATACATGCTGAAGCATCCAATACCATGGATCGAAAAACCATCGCGTCCAAAACCATGGACCGAAAACCATCACGTCCAAAAAACATGTGCAAAAATCATGCACAAAACCATAGGTGGGTCTACCCAACCTAATGTAGGGTCCAAAACCAAAATTTTCCGGGGCGTTGCCCTGGACCCCATAAAGTGGGGTTACAGGTACCCCTCAAACCCCCTGTTAACTATGTGGAAAGAATATAACAGAACCCAACACTTTGGTGTCGAAAAATTGAAGTGTAGATGAGAGGGCCCACTTATGAAAAGTTGCGAATCGAAATTTCACGAAACAGAGGCAATTTGGGCCTTTTTTCCTATATGCGTCGTGCCATTTTCTGTAGGCACTGGGCCACTTTGATGCCAGTTTTGAGGCACTTGCAGGAGTCCAAAATGTGCCCAAGTGTACTTGTTGGAAAGCCTGTCCTATCTACTATCCAAACCAAATGGAACTTTTGAATTTGGAGCTCATTTGCCTCTCCAAATCGTCATTCTCCCAAGGCTTCTTCCTGTGTGTCAAAATAGGGGCAGTGATGCCATTTTTTGGGTGTTTTTGACCTCCTAGAGACTCAAATCATGCCCAAATTTCTTGCCCAAGTGCCAGTAGTCGTGATTTTGCATGCTAAATCCAAAAATGCAAACCATTTCTCATTTGAAGCTCCCAATCCCACGCGTCGCGCCAGTGGCGCGGTGCATATAGAGAAAAAACCTGTGTTTGTGCCAAAACATTTCCATGTGACCAAAATTGTCCCAAATTTCTTGAAATTTGGGTTGGAGGTTCTCTAAGAGGCACTATGCTAGGCCAGAGAAGCTTCAGCCAAGATTCGAAGCCGATCTTGCTCTTTTTCCTCTTTTGTTGCTCTGCTCAATTTGGCCTTCAAGCTCCTTATCCGGGCCTTTGCACTCATGTTCCGTGCCCTATAATGACAAGCCATCCTCCTCAGTATGGTTTTTTCTCTCTTGGCCTTCTCCAAGAGTCTCTCCAGGTGGATATTGACCCACTCTAACCAGGACTCACGGTCGTTGTTGATCTCTTGCTCCAAGGTAGTGAGCTCAATCCTCCTTTGCTGGGCAGCTTGTCGATTCTCACGGATGCTTTGCAGCTCCATGATTGCCTGCTGGTTCTCAAGCTGCTTGTTCTTCTACTCCAGATACTTGATGATCCATCTGGTCCTCTCCACATTGAGTATCAAGTCTTGGATCTTCGTATCCTGCTCCTGAATGGTCATCCTAAGTTGGGCATTCTTCGCCTCTGCCTCATCATCCTGAATGAGGATGACATCGGTCTCCTGTCCACTTGATGGCCCCTCATCATGCATGGGCTTCTTGCCCTTGTCCAGTACATGTGTCGTTGATTCTGGAAGCGAGGCCCCTTCCATCCTGGGTGGAGATAACACTCGCTTTGCTGCTGCAAACAAGTTCCTACTGCCTCTCTGATATGTAACAAAAACTGGCATGGTAGTAGTCTCATGGTGCTCATGCTGATGAGAAGGACCACCCATCTCCTGCTCTGGCTCTGATAGTACTTGTGATGTGCTGAAGAAGTCATGGGAGATGAAGTCCTCCCAGGCAATGCCCTGCAATCCCAACTGATGATCTACCAAAATCTGGATGAGAGCAAAGTGGTACACACTATTAAGCTGTTGCTGAGGGGTCTTATGCAGCATGAAGATGTTCATCCTCTCTATTTTCCTGCATATGAAAAATGGAAGGTTCATCATCTTCACCCTGGTAAAGTGCATGAGCAACCTAATGTGATAGGCATATAGTCAAGAGAACCTCCCCTCACAGCTGAAGTATTTCATGATCAATATCATGAGTGGAGCATACTCATCTTTTAAGTATCTGAAGGGAAAGACTCTTATGAGCTGACTCAAGAATTTGGCCTTGATGTAAGGCTCATAGTGTTGCCTATCCACCTTCTTCTTCGTATGCCACTGTTCTCCAACATTTGGTATACCTGTTGCCACTGATATAGTTTCGGGTGTCAATGTGAAAGCGACCCCGGCCAAGATAAACTGACCTCCATGTAGATGAAGCACAAATAGACGGGCCAACTCATGATGAACTCTAACATTTGCCACCCTTTGACAAAATTCAAAACATGCTAGGTGTTGGAAACATGACATGGCAAGAGGGCATGCTTGTAATTCAGTGAGACTAGAGGGCTCATCCCTGACATGCTTGCCACTCTTGTGATGTCTCCTGGGAGCCTGCTCTTCTGAGGATGAGTCACTTTGTGTCTCTATCTCATACTCTAATGAATGTTGTGATGTCATGACTACAGTGTGTACTATGATTAGGCTACCCTTTGATGATGATGTGAGGCTGGGTGCCTTTGTGATATCTGTCACCAAGGGGAACAATGAAACAGGGAGTATTAGGAAGGGAGTGATGTAATGGGAATAGGGGTTATAGGGAGAAATTTATTTAGGGATATGAGAGGAGTTTGGGTATTTGGATAGGGTAGGGTTTGGGGTGTCATGTTGACCGAATAGTGGAAGGATAGGGGAGAGGGTTGGGTAGTAATTTAGGGCAGGGATATTAGGAAAAGTGAGAAAGGGAGGATAGGAAAAATGGTAGGTGAGGGGAAAATGATGGGTGGAATGGAACCTTGGCACTAACAACGCACTTTAGCAACCCTAGCCATCATGGTTTTTGGTGATTTCTTATGGTTGATTTTATGCATTTGGTTGCATTCAAAAATCGCTATAAACCATCATATTATTGATAAATATCAAACTTGATGAACAAAAGATGTCAAAGAGCCTACCTTTCAATTTGATGGGCTTCACAAAAATTTGAAGGTGATTTGGCCTTGTTTCAACCCTTGTTTTGTGTGCGCCGCGCGCAAAACCCAGTGCGCCGCACCCTGGGTATGCGTCGTGCCTGTGGAAATTTTGAACTTCGGGCAGGCTCTGTGTGCGCCACGCCCTCTGTGTGCGCCGCACAGCTGAGTATATGCGCCGCGCTCCTTGAAACGCTTCCAACTCCCTCAAACACTCACAATGCACACTCACGCCTTTTGCAATGTTTCTCCAAGGCTTGGATTAGCTCAATGCCTTTGATTTTGATGAAAACTTGTATATATAGCTTTGGAAGTGATGGGTTAAATTTTTTCCTCTTCAAAAACCCATTTTTCTAATGTTATGTTTTGGCACTTTTTCACTGACTTTAAAACACACTGATTTCCACTTTCCCTTTGAAATTTTAGCTCAAATGATGAAATTTTTGGCACTCTTTGCAGGGATTGCACGATAGGACATTTGGCCATGGAAACCATGCCTGCATATGAAGAAATCAACTGACAAATGTTTTGAAAATTTTATCACCAATGACATTGTTTGACTTTTCTTCAAAACAGAGTTTTGAAGAAGAGTCGAAGTCTTTCCATATGACTATGAAACTCTTTGGATCATAACTATGTAAGGGCCTCACTCTGGCCTGCATGGCTTTGTTTGAAGACCAAATTGATGAGCCTTTCCATGGACGCTGGACACAATGTGATCCCTTACGCCCTCCAACAGAATCCTTCGACACTTTGCTATCTTCTTTTGCCAAGCCTCAGCTTCAGCAGCATAAGTAGGTTTTGGGACATCCGCATCCACGAACTCCTTCAGCCCATTATCATCTAACACCACCTCCATCCTATCCTTCCATGAAATATAATTCATACAGCCCTGAAGGGCATACTTCAATCGCAATCCTATGAAAGACATCTTAGTTTTGGCACCAAGAAAACACTGCTGCAAATTCGAATTCCACCAGCTCCAACTCAACCGCTTCCGATCTAGAATTCGTGAGAAAAAGGTATTTCTTGTACAGAGATCGATTGTATGGGCATTCACCGGATTTCTCACCTTCCAAAGGAAGGATGAATCTAGAGGCTACCTGGCCCGATTACAGACACTGCCTGAAGAAATAAAATGTAAACACTTCCTGAATAATAGATCTGATGATGAACAACTCTGATAAGATGTAGAAATTTTGAATAATAAACACATATTCAATGGAGATTATCCTGATCATGTACTATTGTGGAATACATACACAATAGATAAGCTCCTCTACGTTGATCATCAATATAGTAGCATCAATAACAATAAAACATCAAGAGCATGCACACATTAACACAGTATGTAACCCGGGGAAAGCTTACAGCTGAAAACTCCACACTATATGTATATTAATGATTGAGAACATGTAACATTACAATAGTCAATACTTCTCACAAGTATTCAGCACTATCTCCACCTGTTACACACAATACATCTCAGATCTGATCTCCAAATCTATTCCACTGCTTGCCTGCCTCCACTGCTCAATACCTGCGCAAGAATGGATGAGAATGGTTGAACCAAACTCGTATTTAACTCAAAATAATAACTCACACTGGGAATCACGTGAGAAGAGGCTATAATCCCTTGGTATTGGCCAATTCTCATTGGCATAACTCAATCCCATTGATTGTGCAAACCCTCATGCAAAACTATAGTCACAACTGATAGCAATCTGATCCTCTAACACCTGTCCTTGAAGAACTGAACATGCACTGACATGCAACTGAGCTAACTGATGTATTCTTTTGTTGCATTATGGGTTAATAATTATTTTAACAACTCATCATTAGTCTATTTGCAGTTAGACTAATTACAACTAGTTTAACCAAGTCAAATTGAACACAACTCCATCAATTCCACAATCAACTCCACCAAACTCAACTGATTGAGTTCTAACTGAAGTCATACTTGCAAGAACTCAACTAACCCACAAAGAAAACATATTTCCTTCTGACAACTGCATGTTCCACATCTGTAGCTCAAACTGAAGTGCTCCAAGAGAATAAGATAAAGTTTATAGTCCAAATATTATGATAAGCTAATAATATTTGACTGCTCTATAATTAGACTTGACAGTGTCACCGCTATTGTCTAAAAATAGAAGTCCATCTATTTTTGCCAACTTCACCAATCATCCATAAATAGCATCCTGCAACTCATAGACATGATCCATATGTTTAAAAATAGACATAGTCTAAAAATAGACTTTGTGCCATAATTTTCCTGCAGGCCCACTTAGTGAAGGCGACTCTTTTCACTAAGCTCCACCATCTTGTTGCAATCTCAACACTCCCTTTCGACAAGATATGGATTATCAGCAACCCCTATCCTACCTTGGTGGTATTTGAAATTTCTTCTGTGAGAACCTTCGTCAGAATATCAACATCCTGATCCTCTGTTGGAATGTATGAAAGTAACATGATCCTCCGTTGCACAAAATCTCTGATATGATAGTACCTGATGTCGTCCATTGAGCTCCCTGCCCAATATACATCTGTGAAGCCACATAGCTTCACCTCATCCTCCTGTCTGTACCGCAATCCATATCCCGATGTGCCTCTCAAATAACGTAATACATGCTTGCCCGCCTTCTAGAAGAGCTTGGTAGGCTTAACCATAGCTTGTGAAAACTGGTTAATTGCATAGCATACATCGGGTCGTGTATTGACCAAATACATCAGTGACCCCACTAACTGTCGATAAACAGTGGCATCCACTTCTTCTCTCGAAGTGGCATCCTCCTTCCTCCAACCTCCAAGAAGAGGAGTATGAACAGGCTTGCAGCCATGCATGTTGAACTTCTCCAGTATTTCCCGAGCATACTTACCCTGAGAAACAAACAGTCCACCATTGCACTGCCATATTTCCAATCCTAGGAAATAGTGAAGGAGGCCCAAGTCCTTCATCTCAAACTCCTTAGCAAGATCATCCTTGCATGATAGTATCAATAGCTCATCACTCGTTAGAATCAAATCATCTACATACAGTACAATGATAAGCAACTTACCCTCCACCACAATCTGGGATAGGTTAGGATCCACCTCGCTCTTGGAGAATCCAAGTCCGGTGAAATAGCTATCTATCAGTGTGTACCAAGCACGTGGTGCTTGCTTCAACCCATACAGCGCTCTCGTGAGCCTGCACACATGTGACTCACTGCTAAAGACCTCAAAGCCTTTGGGCTACTTAATGTATACCTCCTCCTCAATGACTCCATTGAGGAACACAGTCTTCACATCCATATGATAAATGTGCCATCCCTTCTGCGCTGAGAGAGCAAGAATCATCTGTATGGAAGAATACCTTGCGACAGGTGCAAAGGTCTCCTCATAATCAATCCCCTCTATCTATGAAAGCCTCAGGCAACAAATCTTTCCTTGTACTTCTCCAGACTCCCGTCAGCTGCTTGCTTAACTTTGTAGATCCATCTTGAACCCACCACCGATTTCCCTTCCTATCTAGGAAAAATCTCCCATGCACTGTTTCTGACAATAGAATCATACTCTTCCACCATGGCGTCTACCCATGCGAGATCCTCCACAGCTTCCTCGAAAGAGGATGGCTCAGTCACAACACACTTGCTCATAAGAGCCATGTATCCAGTGTACCGATCAGGTGACTGTCTCTGCCTGCGTTGGGCTGTAGGTGGTCCTACAACTTTCTCTGCATCTTGAGCCAGTCGCTCAGCTTCTGTCAAGCGCTTTCGCCCTCTGATGGTTGGCGCTGCATGAGTGGTCTCTTCCACTCCATGAACCTCGTCCTGTGGCTGATCCACGTCCTGAAGCTCATCCTTAGGGACTAATAGCTCCTCATCTGCATGCAAGTGTAGCTCCCTCTCAAGCGAACACTTCATGGCTTTCTCCTCCTGAAATTTTATATCCCGTCGCACAACAGTTTTACCACTGTCTGGCAAATACACACGATAGTTGTGGGGCGTATCAGTGTACCCCGCAAATATCCCAACCTCTGCAGTCGGCTCCAACTTCTTTCTGGCATCCTTCGTCACATGCATGTAAACGTTAGCACCAAAAATCCTCAAATGAGAAAGATCAGGCTTCTTACCAGAATAAGTCTCCTCAGGTGTACTCATGCCAAGTATCTTATGAGGACAATGGTTCTGCACATAAACTGTTGTATTGCATGCTTCCGCCCACAAGTGAAGGGGTAGGCCCTGATCATGCAACATTGCCCGTGTAGCACCCACAATCATTCTGTTCTTCCGCTCAGCTACCCCATTGTGTTGTGGGTTATGGGTAGCCATGAGCTCTCTTTGAATCCCTTCTGCCTTGCAGTAATCCTTGAACTCATCCGAGATGTATTCACCACCATTATCACTCCTAAGAGCCTTCACCTTCTTCCCTGACTCCTTCTCGACCAGTGCTTTGAATTCACATAACTTTGAATATGTCTCGCTCTTCTTCTGCATGAAGAAGATCCAGCACTTACGAGAGAAATCATCAACAAAAATCACATAATGCCTGTGTTTTGTTGTCGAAGAAACTAAGAAATGTTCACACACGTCTGTGTGAATTTTCTCAAGGATCGTCGTGGCATGACTATCCTTCTCGTGAAAGGTGGCTTTCACAAACTTCCCCAAAATACACCCCTTGCATTGATCTGACTACGCAAGTGTGCCTTTAGGAAGCCCTGTAGTGATCTACTGCAGTATCTTCAAGGCTCCATGGTGAAGGTGACCCAATCTCTAGTGCCAAAACTTCCCATCATCCCGGCTCACCAATCCTTCTGCCTTGCCTGCCATTGCTACGCATCCATCTACATGCAACTGATAGAGGTTCCTTACTCGAACCCCTATCTTCCGGGTCTCACTAGTTGTCTTGCTGCGTAGGAAAGCTTTTCCTTACTGAAAACAACATCATACCCCTTGTCTTCTAACATCGCCACAGAGATAATATTCTTCTTCAATCCATGGAAAATGCATGACTTCCTTGAATACGAAGGGTTTACCAGACTCCCTCTCAAAGGAAATGGTACTGATACTGGTCGCATTGTATCTACCATCATTGACCATCTCGATGTGCACTCCAAGATCTTTGACCTCCAGATCAGAAAACAAATCTCTATCTCTCGTCATGTGAAAATACGCACCACTGTCCAAGAACCACACCAATCCCATCACACTTGAAACCAAGCATGCGATCAATGAAAAATCAAGATCAAACTATGAAGCTAGAGCCTCTCCTGCTGCACATCCAACAGCTTGCTTGTTCTTCTTCTTCTACGGAGAATTAGCGGCATAGTGTCCATGCTGGTGATAGTGAAAACACTTCACCTTGGACATGTCCTGCTTCTTGCCTTTTGCACCAGACTAAGAATCTTTCTTGCTCTTCCCTTTCTTTTCTTTAGCAGCCAAAGTGCAATTTTCTTCATCAACTCCCTTTGATGAAGATATGTCCCTGGTACTCCGCCTGATCTCCTGCACAAGACCTGACCACAGTCTTTCCCATCCTGGTAATTTCTCCAGACCATTCATAGAGTCCTGATAGGAATGCCAACTCTTCGGAAGACCAAGGAGAGCCAAGCTCACCAAGTCCTCATCATCGATAGTAAACACATTTCCCAGCTCATCTCAGCATTGAGTGAACTTCGTGAGATACTTGGGCATACTATCACCCGTCTCGCATTTGATGTTTCTGAGTTTATCTTTGAGCGCCAGCTTCCTCTGATCGCTCTTGCTTTGGAATAATTCTGTTAACGATTTCCACATCGAATATGGAGTAGCCTTTCCATGGAGGCTAGACAGAATGTGATCCATCATGCCCTTCAAGAGAATCCTTCGACACTTTGCTATCTTCTTTTGCCAAGCCTGAGCTTCAGCAACATCAGTAGGTTTTGGGACATCCACATCCACGAACTCCTTCAGCCCATTATCATCTAACACCGCCTCCATCCTGTCCTTCCATGCAATATAATTCGTACTTTCCTCAAGGGCATACTCTGATCACAATCCTGTGAAAGACATCTTAGTTTTGACACCAGGAAAACACTGCTGCAAATTCGAATTCCACCAGCTCCAGCTCAACCGCTTCTAATCTAGAATTCGTGATAACAAGGTATTTTTGTACAAAGATCGATTGTATGGGAATTCACCAGATATCTCACCTTCCAAAGGAAGGATGAATCCAGAGGCTACCTGGCCCGATTACAGACTCTGCCTGAAGAAATAGAATGTAAATCTTCCTGAATAGTAGATTTGATGATCAACAGTTCTGATACCATGTAGAAATTTTGAATAATAAACACATATTCAATGGAGATTATCCTGATCATGTACTATTGTGGAATACATACACAATACATAAGGTCCTCTACGTTGATCATCAATATAGCAGCATCAATAACAATAAAACATCAAGAGCATGCACACATTAACACAGTATGTAACCCAGGGAAAGCTTACAGCTGAAAACCACACACTATCTGTATATTAATGATTGAGAACATGTAACATTACAATAGTCATTACTTCTCACAAGTATTCAGCACTATCTCCACCTGTTACAGACAATACAGCTCAGATATGATCTCCAAATCTATTCCACTGCTTGCCTGCCTCCACTGCTCAATACCTGCACAAGAATGGATGAGAATGGTTGAACCAAACTCATATTTACCTCAAAAGAATCACTCACACTGGGAATCACGTGAGAAGAGGCTATAATCATTTGGTATTGTCCAATTCTCATTGGCATAACTCAATCCCATTGATTATGCAAATCCTCATGCACAATTATAGTCACAACTGATATCAATCTGATCCTCTAACACCTGTCCCTGCTGAACTGAACATGCACTAAAATGCAACTAAGTTAACTGATGTATTCTTTAGTTGCATTCTGATTTAATAATTAGTTTAACAACTCATCATTAATCTATTTGCAATTAGACTAATTACAACTAGTTTAACCAAGTCAAACTGAACACAACTCCATCAACTCCATAATCAACTCCACCAAAATCAACAGATTGAGTTCTAACTGAAGTCATGCATGTAAGAACTCAACTGACCCACAAAGAAAACGTATTTCCTTCTGACAGTTGCATGTGCCACATCTGTAGCTCAAGCTAAAGTGCTCCAAGAGAATAAGATAAAGTTTATAATCTAAATATTATTATAAGCTAATAATATTTGACTACTCTATAATTAGACTTGATAGTGTCACCACTGTTGTCTAAAAATAGAAGTCCATCCATTTTTTCCAACTTGACCAATCATCCATAAACAACATCCTGCAACTCATAGACATCATCCATATGTCTAAAAATAGACTGCGCCATAATTTGCCTGCGGGCCCACTTAGTGAAGGCAACTCTTTTCACTAAGCTCCATCATCTTGTTGCAATCTCAACACTCCCTCTCGACAAGATATGGATTATCAGCAACCCCTA
>APFE031197142.1:18326-30466 GCA_000404065.3 Pinus taeda | reverse complement strand
CCAACCTCCAGGAAGAGGAGTATCAACAGGCTTGTAGCCATGCATGTTGAACTTCTCCAGTATCTCCTGAGCATACTTACCCTAAGAAACAATAGTCCACCATTGCGTTGCCATATTTCCAATCCTAGGAAATAGTGAAGGAGGCCCAAGTCCTTCATCTCAAACTCCTTCGCAAGATCATCCTTGCATGAAAGTATCAACAGCTCATCACCCGTTAATATCAAATCATCTACATACAATACAATGATAAGCAACTTACCCTCCAGCACAATCTGGTATAGGTTAGGATCCACCTCGCTCTTGGAGAATCCAAGTCCGGTGAAATAGTAGTCTATCCATGTGTACCAAGCACGTGGTGCTTGCTTCAACCCATACAACGCTCTCTTGAGCCTGCACACATGTGACTCGCTACTGAAGACCTCGAAGCCTTTGGGCTGCTTAATGTACACCTCCTCCTCAATGACTCTGTTGAGGAACATAGTCTTCACATCCATCTGATGAATTTTCCATCCCATCTGCACTGAGAGAGCAAGAATCGTCTGTATGGAAGAATACCTTGCGACAGGTGCAAAGGTCTCCTCATAATCAATCCCCTCTATCTGTAAAAAGCCTCGGGCAAAAAATCTTGCCTTGCACTTCTCCACACTCCCTTGAGCTGTATGCTTAACTTTGTAGATCCATCTCGAACCCACCACTGATTTCCCTTATGGTCTAGGAACAATCTCCCATGCACTGTTTCTGAAAATAGAATCATACTCTTCCAACATGGCATCTACCCATCTGGGATCCTCCATAGCTTCCTCGAAAGATGATCGCTCAGTCACAACACACTTTCTCATAAGATCCATGTATCCAATGTACCGATCAGGTGACTGTCTCTGTCTACATTGGGTTGTAGGTGGTCCTACAACTTTCTTTGCATCTTGAGCCAGTCGCTCAGCTTCTCTCAAGCGCTTTCACCCTCTAATGGTTGGTGCTGCTTGAGTGGTCTCTTCCACTCCATGAACCTCGTCCTGTGGCTGATCCACGTCCTAAAGCTCATCTTTAGGAACTAATAGCTCCTCATTTTCATGCAAGTGCAGCTCCCTCTCAAGAGAACACTTCATGGCTTTCTCCTCCTGAAATTTTATATCCAGTCGCACAATAGTTCCACCACTGTCAGGCGAATACACACGATAGTTGTCAGGCATATCAGTGTACCCCACAAATATCCCAACCTCTGTGGTCAGCTCCAACTTCTTCCTGGCATCCTTCGTCACATGCATGTAAACGTTAGCACCAAAAATCATCAAATGAGAAAGATCAGGCTTCTTACCAGAATAAGCATCCTCGGGTGTACTCATGCCAAGTATCTTATGAGGACAACGGTTCTGCACATAAACTGTTGTATTGCATTCTTCTGCCCACAAGTGAAGGGGTAAGCCCTGATCATACAACATCGCCCATGCAGCACCCACGATCGTTCTGTTCTTCTGCTCGGCTACCCCATTCTGTTGTGGGTTATGGGGAGCTATGAGCTCTCTTCAAATCCCTTCTGCCTTGCAGAAATCCTTGAACTTGTTCGAGATGTATTCACCACCATTATCTCTCCTAAGAGCCTTCACCTTCTTCCCCGACTCCTTCTCGACTAGTGCTTTGAATTCACAAAAACTTTGAATATGTCTCGCTCTTCTTCTGCATGAAGAAGATCCAGCAGTTACGAGAGAAATCATCAACAAAAATCACATAATACCTGTGTTTTGCTGTCGAAGCAACTGAGAAAGGTCCACACACATCTCTGTGAATTCTCTCAAGGATCATCGTGGTGCAACGATCCTTCTCGTGAAAGGTGGCTTTCATAAACTTCCTCAAAATACACCCCTTGCACTGATCTGACTGTGCAAGTCTGCCTTTAGGAAGCCCTGTAGTGATCTGCTGTAGTATCTTCAAGGCTCCATGGTGAAGGTAACCGAATCTCCTGTGCCACAACTCGCCATCATCCCGGCTCACCAATCCTTCGGCCTTTCCTTCCATTGGTGCGCATCCATCTACATGCAACTGATAAAGGTTCCTTACTCGAACCCCTATCTTCCGGGTCTCACCAGTTGTCTTGCTGCGAAGGAAAGATTTTCCCTTGCTGAAAACAACATCATACCCCTTGTCTTCTAACATCGCCACAGAGATAAGATTCTTCTTCAATCCTGGAACATGCATGACTTCCTTCAATATGAAGGGTTTTCCAGACACCCTCTCAAAGGAAATGGTATCGATACCAGTCACACTGTATCTACTATCATCGCCCATCTCGATGTGCACTCCAAGATATTTGTCCTCTAGATCAGAAGACAAATCTCTATCTCCTGTCATGTGAAAAGACGCACCACTGTCTAAGAACCACACTGATCCCATCACACTTGAAACCAAGCATGCGATCAATGAAAAATCAAGCTCAAACTGTGAGGCTAGAGCCTCTCCTGCTGCAGATCCAGCAGCTTTCTTGTTCTTCTTCTTCTGTGGACAATTAGTGTCATAGTGTCCATGCTGGTGACAGTGAAAACACTTCACCTTGGACATGTCCTGCTTCTTGCCTTTCGCACCAGACTGAGAAGCTTTCTTGCTCTTCCCTTTCTTTGCTTTAGCAGCCAAAGTGCAATTTTCTTCATCATCTCCCTTTGATGAAGATCCGTCCCTCGTACTCCGCCTGATCTCCTCCTGCACAAGATCTGACCAGAGTCTTTCCCATCCTGGCAATTTCTCCCGACCATTGACAGAGTCCTGATAGGAATGCCAACTCTTCGGAAGACCAAGGAGAGCCAAGCTCACCAAGTCCTCATCATCGACAGTAACCCCCACACTTCCCAACTCATCTCGACACTGAGTGAACTTCGTGAGATACTTGGGAATACTGTCACCCTTCTCGCATTTGATGTTTCTGAGTTTATCTTTGAGCACCAGCTTCCTCTGATCACTCTTGCTTTGGAATAATTCTGTTAATGATTTCCACATCAAATATGGATTAGCCTTTCCATGGAGGCTGGACACAATGTCATCCCTCACGCCCTCCAACAGAATCCTTCGACACTTTGCTATCTTCTTTTGCTAAGCCTCAGCTTCAGCAGCATCAGTAGGTTTTGGGACATGCGCATCCACGAAATCCTTTAGCCCATTATCATCTAACACCACCTCCATCCTGTCCTTCCATGCAATATAATTCATACTTCCCTCAAGGGCATACTCCAACAACAATCCCGTGAAAGACATCTTAGTTTTGACACCAAGAAAGCACTGCTGCAAATTCGAATTCCACCAGCTCCAACTCAACCGCTTCCGATCTAGAATTCGTGAGAACAAGGTATTTCTTGTACAGATATCGATTGTAGTGGCATTCACTAGATATCTCACCTTCCAAAGGAAGGATGAATCCAGAGGCTACCTGGCCTGATTACAGACTCTGCTTGAAGAAATAGAATGTAAACACTTCCTGAATAGTAGATCTGATGATCAATAGCTCTGATACCATGTAGAAATTTTGAATAATAAACACATATTCAATGGAGATTATCCTAATCATGTACTATTGTGGAATACATACACAATACATAAGCTCCTCTACGTTGATCATCAATATAGCAGCATCAATAACAATAAAACATCAAGAGCATGCACACATTAACATAGTATGTAACCCGGGGAAAGCTTACAGCTGAAAACCCCACACTATATATAGATTAATGATTGAGAACATGTAACATTACAATATTCAATACTTCTCACAAGTATTCAACACTATCTCCACCTGTTACACACAATACAACTCAGATCTGATCTCCAAATCTATTTCATTGCTTGCCTGCCTCCACTGCTCAATACCTGCACAAGAATGGATGAGAATGGTTGAACCAAACTCGTATTTACCTCAAAATAATAACTCACACTAGGAATCATGTGATAAGAGGCTATAATCACTTGGTATTGGCCAATTCTCATTGTCATGACTCAATCCCATTGATTGTGCAAATCCTCATGCACAACTATAGTCACAACTGATAGCAATCTGATCCTCTAACACCTGTCCCTACTGAACTAAACATGCACAGACATGAAACTGAGTTAACTGATGTATTCTTTAGTTGCATTATGAGTTAATAATTATTTTAACAACTCATCATTAGTCTATTTGCAATTAGACTAAGTACAACTAGTTTAACCAAGTCAAACTCAACACAACTCCATCAACTCCACAATCAACTCCACCAAACTGAACTGATTAAGTTCTAACTGAAATCATGCATGGAAGAACTCAACTAACCCACAAAGAAAACGTATTTCCTTCTGACAGCTGCATGTTCCTCATCTGTAGCTCAAACTGAAGTGCTCCAAGAGAATAAGATAAAGTTTATAGTCTAAATATTATTATAAGCTAATAATATTTGACTGCTCTATAACTAGACTTGACAGTGTCACCGCTGTTGTCTAAAAATAGAAGTACATCTAATTTTTCCAACTTGACCAATCATCTATAAATAGCATCCTACAACTCATAGACATGATCCATATGTCTAAAAATAGACATAGTCTAAAAATAGACTTTGCGCCATAATTTGCCAGCGGGCCCACTTGGTGAAGGCGACTCTTTTCACTAAGCTCCATCATCTTGTTGTAATCTCAACAGAACCGACCCTTTGCAAATATTTTGCATACAACATATAGGATGTGCCATGAAGAGGTATAATTCCCAAGGGTTGGGGAGTTACTCGAATCATTAAAAAATGGAGGTGGAAAGCCAACCATTAGCTATAGGTGCAGCATTACAAACATGACAAATGGCTTGGCTGACTGTTTACCTTACTTTGCCACTTGTATGGAATCCAATCTGGAGTGAAAACAATTTAAATTCCACCTTATGTGCCGAAAAAGTGAAGTGTAGATGAGCGGGCCCACTTTGGAGAAATCACGAATCAAAATTTTGTGAAACAGAGGTAAATTGGGCCTTTTTTCCTATATGCGTCGCTCCACTTTGGGGCTTATTTTGAGGCACTTTCAAGAGTAAAAAATGAGCCCAAGCATGCTTTTTGGAAAGCCTATCTTATCTACTTTCCAACCCAAGTGGAATTTTTGAATTTGGTGCTCATTTGCTCCTCCAAATCTTCATTCTCCCAAGACTGCTTCCTGTGTTTCAAAATAGGGGCAGAGAGGCCATTGTTTGGGTGTTCTTGACCTCCTGGAGACTCATATCATGCCCAAATTTCTTGCCCAAGTGTCAGTAGTCGTGATTTTTCATGATGAATCCAAAAATGCAATCCATTTGTCATTTGGAGCTCCCAATCCTACACGTCGTGCCAGTGGCGCGGCGCACAGGGAGAAAAAACCCGTGTTTGTGACCAAAAAAATTCCACTTGACCAAAATTGTCCCAAATTTCTTGAAATTTGGGTTGGAGGTTCTCTAAGAGGCACTATGCTGGGCCATTAAAGCTTCAGCCAAGATTCAAAGCTGATCTTGCTCTTTTGCCTCTTTTTCCACTTTTGTTGCTTTGCTCAATTTTGCCTTCAAGCTCCTTATCCGGGCCTTTGCACTCATTTTCCATGACCTGTAATGATAAACCATCCTCCTCAGTATGGTTTTGTCTCTATCGGCCTTCTCCAGCAGCCTCTCAAGGTGTATTTTGATCCGCTCTAGCTAGGACTCATAGTCATTGTTGGTCTCTTGCTCCAAGGTAGTGAGCTCGATCCTCCTTTGCTGGGCAGCTTGTCAATTCTCATGGATGCTTTGCAGCTCCATGATCTCATGCTGGTCCTCAAGGTTCTTGTTCCTCTACTCCAAATACTTGATGATCCATTTGGCCCTCTCCACATTGAGTGACAAGTCTTGGATCTCCATGTTCTGCTCCTGAATGGTCATCCTGAGTTTGGCATTCTCCACCTCTGCATCATCATCCTGAATGAGGATGAAATTGGCCTCCTGTTCACCTAATGGCCCCTCATCATGCATGGGCTTCTTTCCCTTTTCCTGTACCTGTGTAGTCAATGATGGAAGCGAGGCCCCTTCCACCTCAGGTGGAGATAACACTCGCTTTGCTGCTGCAAACAAGTGCCTATTGCCTCTCTCTAATATGTCACAACTACTGGCATGGTCGTGGTCTCATGGAACTCATACTGATGAGAAGGACCACCCATCTCATGCTCTGGCTCTGATGGTACCTGTGATGTGCTGAAGAGGTCACAGGAGATGAATTCCTCCCAAGAAATGCCCTGCAATCCCAACTAATGATCCACCAAAATCGGGATAAGAGCAAAGTGATAAACATTGTTAAGCTGCTGCTGAGGGGTCTTATGCTGCATGAAGGTGTTCATCCTCTCTACGTTCATGCATATGAAAAATGGGAGGTTCATCATCCTCACCCTGGTAAAGTGCATGAGCAACCTGATGTGGTAGGCATATAGATGAGAGAACCTCCGCTCACAGCCAAAGTACTTCATGATCAATTTCATGGGCGGAGCATACTCATATTTCAAGTATCTGAATGGGAAGACTCTTGTGAGTTGACTCAAGAATCTGGCCTTAATGTAAGGCTCATAGTGTTGCCTATCCACCTTCTTCTTCTTATGCCACTGTTCTCCAACATTTGGTATGCCTGTTGCCACTGAGATAGTTTCGGGTGTCAATTTGAAAGTGACCCTGGCCAAGATAGACTGACCTCCATGTAGGTGAAGCACAAAAAGGTGGGCCAAATCATGATGAACTCTAACATTAGCCACCCTTTGACAAAATTCAAAACATGCTAGGTGTTGGAAACATGACATGGCAATAGGGCATGCTAGTAATTCAGTGAGGGTAGTGGGCTCATCCCTAACATGTTTGCCACTCTTGTGATGTCTCCTAGGAGCCTGCTTTTCTGAGGTTGAGTCACTTTGTGCTCCATCTCATACTCTGATGAGTGTTGTGATGCCATGACTATTGTGTGAACTGTACTTAGGCTGCCCTTTGATGATGGTGTGAAGTTGGGTGCTTTGTGATATCTGTCACCAAGGGGAACAATGAAACAAGGAGTATTAGGAAGGGAGTAATGTGATGGGAATAGGGGTTATGGGGACAAGTTTGTTTAGGGATATTTAGGGGGTTTGGGTATTTGATAGGGTAGGATTTTGGGGTTTTCACAAGGTAGGGTTATAGGGTGTTATGTTGACCAAAGAGTGGAGGGATAGGGGATAGGGTTTGGTAGTGTTTTAGGGTAGGTATAATAGGAAAAATGAGAGAGGGAGGATGGGGAAAAATGGTAGGAGAGGGAAAAAATGGTAGGAAAACAAAACCTTGGCCTCAATACATGAATTATGCAACCCTAGCCACCATGCTTTTGATGTTTTTTGAGTGGTTGGTATTATGAGTTTTGTTGCATCCAAACATTGTCATAAACCACCATATCATTTATAAATTTTCATGAACAAGTCATGACATAGAGCCTACCTCTCAATTTCATGGGCTTCACAAAAAATTTGAGGTAATTTGGCACTTTTTTGGCCCTTTGTGGGTGTGCGCCGCATGCAAAACCCAGTGCGTCGTGCCCTGGGTGTGCGTCGCGCCCGTTGAAAAAATACACTGGGGGTTGGCTCTGTGTGCGCCACGCCCCTGTGTATATGCGTCGCGCTCCTAGAAACTGCCTCCAACTCACTCAAACATGCACGATGCACACTCAAACCTTTGCAATGTCTCCCTATGAGCTTGATTTGCACAATGCCTTTGCTTTTGGTGAAAACTTGGAAGTGATGGGTTAAATTTTTTCTTCTTCAAAAACCCATTTTTCTAATGTTATGTTTTGACACTTTTTCACTGACCTTAAAGCACACTCATTTTCACTTTCCCTTTGAAATTTTAGCTCAAATGATGAAATTTTCGGCACTCTTTGTAGGGATTGCACGATAGGAAATTTGGCCACAGAAACCATGCCTACATCTGAAGAAATCAACTGACGACTTTTTTGAAAATTTTATCACCAATGACACTGTTTGACTTTTCTTCAAAACAGAGCTTTGAAGAAGATTTGAAGTCTTTCCATATGATGATGAAACTCTCTGGATCATAACTGTGTAAGGGTATCACTCTGGCCTGCATGGCTTTGTTTGAAGACCAAATTGACAAATCCCTAGACCTAACTATCGAAAATGACTTTTGTCCATTAAAGGACCAGACCTTGACTGTCATGGACTTTGGTGATTATTGACAAAGGACCTGAGCTAGATGGAGCCAGACATGAGGGGGGATAACTGGCATGACCTTCTCCGTCAGATTATGGCATGCCCCTAGCAGAATTTAGTTGGGTGAATGGTGTGGGACACCTAAAAATGAAATGCATAAAGAGTTTTGATCTCTGATGGAGGACTGACCAGACCAACTCTAAAAATATCCACCACTATTTCTTTCTTCATGTCTATCATGATAGATCCTGCAAACTACTTTGTTCTTTGCCTAACCTCTTGCAAGTCCTTCGTCATTCGATCATTCTCCATTATCAAGGACTTGATTGTTGAAGTTGTGGCCTTTGCATAGTCCTTAGAAGTCTCATCCATGGAAACTAGATGTCTTCTAACATATGGTACAATCACCCTTTCTTTCACCCAATGTTCATGATATCTCTAGAGTTAACATTGTTGTTGAGAGTGAAGAACAATTCATCCACGTAGTTCAACAAATGCAACAAGTGATACATCTGATGATATTTTTCCATCCTGAAGGTGGCAAGTTGTGTCCCACTCTCATTTATCGATGTCATCATCTTGGGATCAGTATGTGAGACAACCCAGTGAATGATATCGATGCACAAGAAGGCAGGGTACTTGCATGCAACCCTGTACAAGCCTTCTTTGTGAATGTTGACATAGACTTTTTTGATCTTCCAAATCTTCCTTGGAACTGCCTACAAATATGTACTTTATTCTTTCCATGTGATCTTCATGTCCTTCTCTATGAACAACTGTGTGTCTACATAGATGGGTGAGTTCATTGGAACCTATTCAACCACGTCTCCAATGCTTCTCTCTATAGTGTGCTTCTTGGAAACCATGATACCTATACTACTGAGAGACTGATCAAAAACTAATGTACCTCGAGACAGAGAAGACACTCATGGAAAGCGAATATCAGTTAAAAAAAACACAAAGCACTTCAAGGACCTATCATGAAAAAAGTTTGGTGACTGTTGGGCAAGATTACATAGTAGTGACTCTCAAAGGTTGGTAAACTGTCAGCTAGAACTACACATTAAGGAGTATCAGCTACCAATGACACATGCCACTGATTGGAACTACGTAGAGCACAATCCAATGAGGCTGACTATGGAATGGAACTATGCAATACACATTTCAATCAAGCTTGACCATTGGCTGGGACTGTGTGTTACACAATCCCAGTGGTTGAGACTAGGCATTGTCTCCTAGAACTACACAGAGAATAGTTGGAGACAAGTAACAGGTAGCTTCTGCGCAATTCTTGGAGCCAAGGTAGAGCCTTGAGTTCAAGGAATTCATAGTGCATGTTGGGCAAAGCGAAATCTAATCCAAGGCAACGGATATTTTCCCAAGGGAAACTTGAAAATGAATAAATCGAAATTGCAGGAGTGAGGGATGGTGCAGATAGGAGTGAACAATCATGAGTGCAATCAAAACCAATGCAGGACTCAGTCAAAGGGACACACAACTAAACTGGTAGAGAGAGTCACTGCAATGATGATCGTCTGTGAAAAAATAGTGTTATGCATGCGATGCTTAAGAAAGATAATGCAAAAATTGAAAAATCACTTCTAAAAGCTAAAAAAAAAAAAAAACTAAAATGGCATCAGTCGTTCGGTAAAACATGCAAAACAACATGAAAACACGCCAAGGAAATAAAAGCGACAAAAAAACAACAAAATATTTGAAATGCACAACTTACCACGAAAAGTTGTGTCGATTGTGCCGAAGGTTCCTAGATGCCTTGGGAATTCCAGATCTACAAGATCGAATGTGTAGAATGAGATCTAGGGTGTCATTTAAATAAATTTGGTAGATTCAGGGTTTATGGCAAGCATGCGAAAAATCTAGGAAAAAGAGAAAAGTTGCAAGAAGTTTCTAAAATCAACTTGACTATAACTCTTAGTGCCAAAAATAGATCCCTATTTTTAGGGATTCTTTTCTTCTTCCTTTATTTTATGCTCCTTCGGGAAAGGCTTCCATGCATGCATGGAGAGATTGTACACCTCTAGAGGGAACTGAAAAGTTTCCGACAAATGTGTCAGACAACAGTCGATAGCATGCTTCTATGCAATTCATGGCCTAAGTGGCTCTAGCTACCTCTCATGATTTGCATAATTTCCCAGCTAAAGACAAGATGTCAGCTAGGTCTACACAATTTATAATTTAAATCTCACTACTGGGATGTTCTATGCAATTTTGGAGAGCGAGCCTGACTGTCAGGTTGCCTTGTGCAATTTTGGAGAGCAAGGAAGGTTGTTAGGCCACTTTACACAATTCTTGAGAGCAAGGTAGACTACCCTCTAGGACTGCGTAATTTTCGAAGACAAGATAAGAGTCGGATGTACACCAAGTCATTGGGTTAGCTTGTGGTTAGTCGGTAAAGAAATTAAGAGAAAACAATTTGCAAAGTGAAAGATAAACTTGAATGAAACACAACTACCTGAGCAGTGGAAGATAAGATGCTATGATTTTGCGAGGGAGGCTCCAAAGCAAGGTGAAGGAAAAAATTTGGAGGATGGTTGTAGATGTTGTGACATTGGTGACACAATGGTAGAACTCCAGCTCTCTATATGGACCCTGTTTCATTTAAAGAGAGTTTAACCCCTCTAAAAGTATTGCTCGATTCTTTCAGCATCATGGATTCTTCACTAGCCCGAGTTAAAGATATATCCCCTGCCATTCTCTTGATCCGTCGGCACACATACCCAGCCAAGTCAATTGAGTTGTTAAGAGAGGTATATTGATGCACAAGCAATATAATTGTCATATTTTTAGTTTCATCTCTGGTGTTGCTCCACTACTAGTAGGCCTAGATAGTACCCTAATGAAGTCATGCAGGAACATAAGCATTACTTCGGTGCCAATGAGCCTAGTCAGTACCTCGACAGAGTTACATGAATCACCTCTTTGCATAAGAATCCTTTCTCTTCTTTCTCTTTTATTTATTTTTTCATTTTTCATTTTTTTCATTTTTCAAAGAACTATGCATAGCCACTTATTTATTTCATGAGGGGGAAGAGGGATCTCAACTTATTGAGAGCAGAAGAGGTTGTCCCTTCAGAGAAGTATCTTATATATACCTCTGATATAATTGTTAAGGTTCTCCCCCTCACCTTAGTCTACTTGACTGAGCTGACAAATGTTAACCAAATATAGAAAAATCGACTAGAGTATGTAGTACTAGTTAAAAGTGCAAGCCTTATGTTTCAACCAGGACTCACTCTGAACAAAACATATTTTCCATCAAGGTATCATGGAATCAAGACAACAAGATCTTCATAAAGAGAGAGGACATTAGATAACCAAGTTTTGATAGTTGTACAAGTCCTCTTGTACTTTACTCTACTTGTCTGAAGATCCAAACACAGTTTCATGTGAAGCTGATCTATGAGTGCATAAGAAGCAAAAAAACAAACAAGCAAAGAAAAAAAGTAAATGAAAGAAAAGAAAGTAAGAAAAGAAAAACATGCAAGCAAAGAAAACAAGAAAGAAAACACTACTCCTAATGCTATGCTAAACAGTGCATGGGCCTACTCACGTGAGGTGATACCTTCAATGCAGCCAATGATGCATTGGTTGAGCCATGTTGGTGAAGGCACAGTCGACTAGAAATATAATCAACTAAAACAATGCATAAAATTGATAAGACAATTAAAACCAACACGCTCGAAGTTTGAATGCATCCACAGTGAATAAAATAGTAAATGCACAAGATAAACATTTTGCTGACTTACCATGGTGTTGCAACACACTATGCACAGACAATGAGCATGTACACTATTTTGACTATGACAAATGAGAAAACATGAAAAAGGAAGACAAATTTTTCTTCGTGAGTGTTATCACTTAAAACCACAGTCCACCTATGTCCAAAGATTCATATAAAAAAAAAAAAAATTGTTTAAGTCAATAGGTTTCTATGTGTGTCACTTTGAAAT
>APFE031197142.1:3408-17803 GCA_000404065.3 Pinus taeda | reverse complement strand
CTGAGCTCAGAAAGGAGGTGAAAGACCAAAAGAAGCCCAAAACCAAGTCGAGGAAATCAGAGAAATCTGTGGTCATAAAGGAGACACCTAAATCATCAGCAAAGGAGACACCCAAGTCATCAAAGGACAAAATCAAGCACCAGAAAGATGCACCAGGGCCAAATAAAGTTGAACAAGTGTCAAGAATTAGAACCATAAGTCAGCTAAGCAGAGAAAAAGGCAAATCAATAGCGGTGGAAGAAAGCCCTATGTCAAAGGCTAGTCTAAATGATTTGCTTGAGGCAATTGATTTTGAGCAAGCCAAACCAGTGCAGGTTGAGTCAATGCCTATTGACCTAACCCAGTCATCACCTGATAGCACCAAAAAATCAAAAGCCTCAAAAAGGTTAAGGTTTGAAGAGTCTGGTAAAGAATTTATGGTCAAACCACGAAGGCCAGTCACCAGGGGGAAAATCAAAATAGCTGAGCAAGTTCACAAGGATGAGGTAGCTGTCAAGGTAACTACAACAAAGAAAATTAAACAACTTCCTGAAGCAGAGAAGGCAGAGGAAATCAAAAGAAAACCATACACCAGAGGACAGGCCAAAGAAATGGAAAAGCAGATACCTCAAGCAGAAAAAGCAAAGGAAGTCAAAAAGAAAGATATGGATAAAAAAGTTCCCATTGTCAAAGAAACTAAAACCTCATCTTCAAAGGAACAATGGGAGGCAGCTGAGGAAGAAATGGCTAATTTGGAGAAAACTGTATCAGAAATTGCAGCCATGGAAAAAGAGCTTGCAAAACTAAAAGCTCAGTTAGGCAAGCTAGCTTCCAAATGAAAATTGAAAATTTTTAAGGTCAGATGTTACCCCAAGTTTTTGTTTTATTTTTCTTAAGTTCATTGGTCTTTGAGGCATGTAAGCACAACATACAAAAGGAAGACAAATTAGGAATTTTGGAAGCCAAAAGCGAAGCTGTAACAGTCATAAAATAGTTGATAGATTTATTGAAGACTGTAATTTTTGAAAAGAACAGCAGTTTCGTAGCGCGCTACGAAACTGCAGTAGGTGACTGTTTTGTAAAAAAACAATGAAATTGATGCTGAGGTTAGCAAATTTTGAAAAGTAATGCCTCGAGGGCAAGAAAGAGACCATACAAGGCTGCCAAAGCATTCAAAGAATGACAGGTGTAAGTATTGAAGCAAAAAGGTGAAACATTTTGGTTTTTTGCTAAGTCTTCCTAAAGCTACTTTATGACCGAAATATTAGGGTTCTGGTAGGGTTACCGAAATTTTGGGTTGAACACATGTCCAGTTCACAAAGCTCCCAGATCATTAGGCATATGGTGTTATGCGTGGTCATCAAAGGTATTAAACAGCTTGAAGCATGTTCATCTGGAAATAAAGATTGAGGGAAGGCAGGGACCGTGAAAACAGAGCACATACCTTCACCAAATAATGATTCATCTGCATAGTTAGAATCCAAGGCAGCTCGTTCAGTGAATGCCTCTCAAATGCATTTCAACCACTACAGAAATAGTACAGGTGTCAAAGCTCAAGAAGGAATCATGCACACGAGGAGATAGAATTAGAGTTTGAATAGGAATAGGACTCTATGTATTTAAAGCACAATACCTCTGTATTTAATAAGTTAGTTTAAATATAGATAAGGCAATTAATAATAGATTTTCGAGCTCCCCTCATGCTGGAGGAGGAGACTCAAGGTAGTTTAGTTTTGTTTCCTATATATAGGAAAAACTCTGATGTAAAAGGGTTGGAGATTTTTATAAAAACAGAGTTTTCATATTGGCTTATGTAAAGTGCTTTGACAGTAATAGAAAGTATACTTTTTCTTCCCAAGATTCATCTTGTGTTTCAAATGCTCAGAGTATATGTGGTTTGGTATTTATTAATCTTGTTTTACAGTTCACTAAACATGCAATCACTCTGAATTCACATAAGTGCTCAGACTTCCTGTGTATGTTTAATGAGTTGAGGTTCTTTTGGTAAATGTTTTGAGCATTGAGACATTATATGCCTTGGTTTCCATGATTGAGTAGCTACTTGTTTACTGCAGAAGTGTATGACTCCATGAGCCCAATGGGTGAAGCCTAATTTTGTTGTTCCAACCATCTTAAACTTCAATTACTATTTAAAGAGTTAGCCATCTTTTCTTTCCCTTAATGCATATCAAAAATCTGCGAGAGAGCCCTCTCTGACTAAGGAGGCTAAACCTTAGTCTAAAGCCTGGTCTGAAACAGTTTCATGAGATCTTATTAAGTAGCAGCCCTTAGTACTGATTTTATGATAACAGTGAGATTTCTTGTTTTGTATGATTCCCCCAATCCATCAGCAATAGCATCATGTGATTGTGATGGAGGATGTAAAATCTATAAATTTGATTGAATTTCAATGCAAACAGGAGAGTGATGAGGATCCTGAGGTGTTTCAATAGATTTTTGAACGGAAGTGGAGCTGACCTAAATACAGCAAGGACCTAACATAACAATTAACTCGGGCTAAAGTGCCCTGACAGCTTGAGGGGTTTCCACTTCATCATCAGGTAGATAATTAAAGATCGATGGCTTAGAAATATCAACAACAAGTGAATCAACATCATGAGTGAATGAAAGAGTAAAGAGATCATGGAAGCCATGATAAAAAAAAATTGATATGTTCATCAACATCCTCACGATTTGGCGAATCACACAAAGGGGGTTGATGAGAAGCAAGAATGTTCACCCTTTGATTTTCCAAAACGAAAAGATGATAGATTGGGTGGATTCAGACAAAAATATGTGTCCACTCTGCAATCAAATGACAAACTTACATTCGATGTGTTCTAGGAATGATTGGAAGTAAACACATCCGAGGATGGATTTTCACAACGCAAATCAGAAATGGAAGAATCAAAGAGGATGTCAAGAAACATCAGATGAGGTGTAGATGGAAGGATGTCATCACTCTTTGCAGGTTATTCTTCAGATTCCCACACATACTCATCATATATGAGAGCACAGGATGGCTACTCAACACTAACTCCATCGATAGCTTGATCATCATGAACAACAAATGTGGAGTCCGGAATGGGAGAACACAACACAGTACAATCCCGAGGATCAACAGAACGAGAGGACAGAGGTTGAGAGAATAATTTCACATGAAAACCAACAGGCTTTCAAGCCAAATCTAAGAAAATATATAGAGTAGATGAGGTGGGAGGAAGTGACAATTCAACAGATGGGTTCACAACTTCTCCCACCTCACACTATAGAGCTAGAGATGTTTGATGAGAAGCGGATGGAGGGTCACATGTGATAGAAACCTTGTCCATATTGGGTTTGACATCTCTAACACCGAGCTATGCTGGGAGGTGCTAAAATGATTCTAACGCATGAGGATTTTCAGATATGTTAAGAAGATACTGAAATCTTTCATGGAGAAATTTCCAATCAATTTCATCTTCTAGGATTTGAAAAGCAAGATTTTGGAAGCGCTTCCAAAATTTCAAAATGGATTCATCATGTGTTTTCTATAGTTCTAGGATTTTTTTACTAAGTGCTTTGTAATCATACCAATAGAAATCATGTTCCGGCTCTTTGATCAAGTGATCAAAAGAGTGAACAGAAGTTGCGGGAAATGTGACACACCATTGTAGTGCATTCCCTCAAAACGTCAATGCGAACAATGAGCAGGAAATGTGATACTCATCAATTTCATTTCTTTCACGGAATCCCATGAAGGCTACTCCATGTCCAAGCAAGTTTCCTTCACCTTCACCATTGTATGTGAAACATGACAAGTCATTAAATATATCCTTCTACATATCAATCACATCCATGAGACAGACATGTCAAAGGATTAACTGTAATGAAAGTCATGAAGAATGTGCGAAGATTCAAAACAAACTTTGAGGACTTACATTGTCATCTGGTTGTCCTCCTAGTGGCATAAATGTTGATGATTTTGGACCCACACACATGTCAGGGGATCTTCTCGGCGAGAAGTCCCAACTAGACCTCAGTCTGTTTGGAGTAGGAGTCCCAATAGTGTGTAGTAAATGAATCCTTTACTACGATAACACGTAGAGGTGAGTATGACAAATTTTTCGGAAGCTAGTATGTTTCCTTGCAGTGAATCAAGAGAGATGCATGGAAGTTCTAAAACACAGAGGGGAAAGGAAATGTGTCCCTTAGAAGCCTTTAATAGTACACAGCTTGAAAGGAAGACACTAGTGGAATGACATCACAAGCCAGAAAGCAGAATAGTCCACAATCCAAAATGACGGGTTAAACCAATAACACGTCTACAACAAGATTCATACAATTGCATACAAAATAGTTCATACGCAAGTGCATAAGTTAAATAACATACATTGATAAAGTAACCAAAATAGTCCAACTACAATAACAAGATATGCATTAAAATGTATTGGCTCTGTTATCTATTATTAAGTGAAAGTTCCATCCATACATATGCCATTAACAGCCACTAGCCCCAATAGTGGAACCTTATAGTCAACACCACTTACTCCTCCAAAGATATGTACTTGCTCTAGACTGGGGAGAAGCTAGGGCTCATCACAATACTCTCCAAGGCATCTCTAATAAATTCCTAGCCAAAATATTGGCTCCCAAAATCCTGTACTATGAGTTATGAGGTTTGATATATAGCAAAGGGTGGGGTGACCCTTAACATTCCACTTTGAGTCTTAGACTACCATCATGACTCTTCACATTACAATAGTGACTTTTCACATTCCACTAATGAAACTTGGAATTTTAGTTACAATATATTTACAATAATACAATTTCCACACATACCCATGTGGGACAAAAATAGTTTTGAGTCAGCCTGACAAGACAAACAACATCACTCAGGGTCTTGGGGAAAGACCAACTCAGTAACCTCCTCGCAATGGTCTTCAGTGATAAACCGATATCAAGCTTGGTACTGCACTATTGTGTCCCCTTACTATTTGATGACATCTTTTTCGAAGCAAACACTTTCCTCCATGGCTTCCGGGTGTATGGTTCTGAAATGTCTATCCATCTCATCCTGAAGCATGTGCAACATTGTCCTCAATGTGGCTAGACAACTGATGTACCTTTCATGTTCTCTACATTGAGGTGCAAGTCATCATTCATGGCTACATGCATCAAACGCTCTATGTACTTGTCAACATCCAACATGACTTGGTTCTTCCTCATGGCCTAGGTGAGGGTTCTGATGGAAGGGACTTGTGCATTTGCACTATGACGTCTAGACTCCTCAACAACAATGGACAAGAAGCCTCAACGCTAGTGATGAGCAGAGGGAGATGCTCATAGTTTCATATCAACATCTAGATCAATAGTTTTTCTAGATCAACCTCTAGATTTGTCATCATTTGCAAGTAAAGTGAGGCTCCCTTATACTTCATTGTCCATTCTTGCATGTGCGCAATAACAATGTGAATGTCTTTGAGATATTGGGATATCTGTACACACTGCTACTAAAAGCCATATAGATGGACAACCACTTTGTGCACGGTGAGAAATCTCCTATACATGGTCCTGATGGTGGCCTCAAAAATTGATATCTCCACCATTATTTCTTTCTTCATCTCTGTCAAGGTAGATCCTGTGGACTGTTTTGTTCTCTGCCTAGCCTCTTGCAAGTCCTTTGCCATTCGATTAGTCTCTATTATCAAGAACTTAAATGTTGAACTTACAGCCTCTTCATAGGCCTTATAAGCCTCGACCAAGGAAACTATATGTCTTCTAAATTCAGTACAATCACCCTTTCCTTTATGTGCGCAGGTGATGTATGATCATCTGGGAGCTTCCTTCTTCGTTCCTATAAAATCCTTTGTTGTGGTTCATCAAATGTCAGATTGTACCCATCTATCTCCGAATCATCATCAAGGAGAAAAAATTATCCTTTCTTTCTCGAGACTGGTTGTGATTCTGGAGGTGGTGGAGACTGTGTCACAACCTTAGACCTGTGCCTCATCCAAGTGCTCAACATTTTGAACAAGTTCCTGAACATGCACCTGCTCACCCTATTCACCATATGTTGGCTGCTCTATTGCCGAAACCTATATCTGTGTAGTTTTCTCTCTGACTATGCCTTGTCCTTCATCTCTTTTCTATTTCCGCCTTTCTTCACTTTCTCTCCTCCTAAGCTCTTATTTTGATTTCAACTTCTTCTCTATCTCTTGCAATCTCCTTTCCATCTCTTCTAACCTTTGCTTTTCTCTTCTCTTCCGTTTTATTCTCCTTTTGCGTTGTTGCCTCTTTGCATCTATCTCTAAAGCTACTCTCTCAAAAAGTGGATATTATTTGAACTTTTAGCTTTTCTTAGCCTTCGTGCTCTTGGTAATATTCCTCTTATCACCGTCTTGCATCGGTATGTTTCTCACTACTACCGATGAGCCTCGGTATTGCAATAAAAATGCTACAAATCTAAATGCTACAAACTTTAATTATAAACCGAAGGTTTGTATGAACTTACAAGGCATCGACACTATATGTGTAGCATGTAATGTCTCCTTACTTTGCTATCATGATGTAATGGAGGGCATGTACTGAAGTCAAATCCTAAACTAATTGTAGAAAATGAAATGCTCGAAATGGAAACCTTAACCTATTGCAAGAAAGAAAGTCCAAGGAAATAAACCTATTCTAATATCAAGTAGGCTTCGTCCATCTATTCATGTAAATCTCCTGTGATAATATCTTCAAAGCTCATCTTCCATTTTTTACTCTTCGTTGATCGATCCAATGGTTCCTATGCACTATTGTTTCATTACATCCTCCCTTTGCTCATTTTGATATGTGATTGCTTTTCTTCCCAACTCGTTCTCGAACTTTTTTCTACATATAATTTAAATGGTGTCACTTCTAAGCTTCAATTTGGTTATTCAATCAGACTCTAACACTATCCGATCACCAAGAAACCAGGAAAGTGAAAATAGATTTAGTTTATTTTCTTTGCTTACTGATTAGTTTAGTTTGAAATTCTTTAATTCTGTAGCTTAGATAGCAACATTAGGTTAGTATTGATTTAGCAATTCTACTTAGCAAAGTTGTTTAAATGGTTAATTAGGATATGGCGTGATATTAGCATTACATGTTGTGTTCTTCATTACTGCAGTAGATTAGATCTCTTAGAATAGATTTGCTCTTCTTCCATCAAAGAATCAAGCTTCTTATGACTCTATAGAAGTCTCGCTTGGAGCCCCTGGGGTCTCTAGCCAGATGAACAAGTGACAACAGGTAGGACCTTCACTCCTACTTGTGCATATACCGTTGTCACCTCCAACTCTGTACGAACCCTGGGTTGATAAGTAAAGTTGGTAGGCCAGGAGCTGCAACATCCTTGTTGCAATATTGGCGCTCATCAAGACACACAACACAGAAGGACGTGCACAACTTCCAGCAGAGTAGTCCACATAGATGCAGCAGTCATAAACACAAAGTGAAGAAATAGAGCGTACAACACCCAACGGAATAGTCCACACAAGTGCGATGATCGTTATAACAAGTTTACAAGGAATGAATCTGTCAAGTCTCCGGTGGAATAGTCCACATGGGCGAGAAAATGTTAACAACTTATACAACACATTTCCAACAACATATGCACTAAAACAACTTAAATAGTTCAAATGTCAAAGCAACATGCATTACAAGCATCCAAAGAATAGTCTTACAAACGAATACAATACGTGTTATAGTGGGGCATTGGAGCCAGTGCTCGCTCCTCAAAGAAAATACTACAGACTCTGAAGGCCATGTGGGAGGAGCCAAGGTGAAATGTCATTTGCATGTACAAATGAGGGGTATATATAGCCAAGGGTGAACTTGACCCTTGTGGCTCTTCAAATTCACTCATGATTGTTTGACTTACATCGCTCTTCCACTAACATGACTCTTCAACTTTGTATGTGGGTCTTTTGGACTTCCACATTAGATTACATTGATTATAGTGATATAGCCCACAGTAGTGATGTGGTCAGGATGACTCATGACATGACTCGGCATGAAAGTGCAAGTATGTTCATGATGATGGTGGTGTCCATGTCGAACTGTTGTGTTATTGAATGATGATTGTGCTCTTGGTGTATCATAGCTTCACCTCTACATGGCAAAGTGTGTGAAGTCTTCGATGGTCTTGGTGTTCACTTGATGTTGCACATGCATGTACCCCTTGGCTGGTACTTGGCATGCTTCATGTGTTTATCCCTTCGCGAACACATCTCCTAGCATGAGCTCCTTGTTCATTACATTCATCATTGCACCATGTCTCATCCATGTACTTGTATTTGCAATCACTCATGATGAGATGGCATCAAATAAATAAATATCATAGTCTACCATGGTGCATCATCTTTCGTTTTTGGGTGTAGGTGACCAAGAGAGAGGACAAGGCTCTGAAATTGTGCAAATCACATTTTAGGCCAGGATGCGGGGCTCTAAGGTGATGTCAAGAAAAAATATGCAGAGGTAACTAAGAGGATGGGTTGAGTAGTCTGGGACAATAGTAACATTCTGTGGGATCAGGCTTAGCTGGGAGGCAGAATGACACAATTCTTCAAGGGAAGTCAGTATGGGCAGCAGGGAGCACTGGTGGTGAAAACAGGGTAGATTTTTAGGGGAGGCTAGGAGTGGGTTACGAGAGATTGTTGGCCAAAACTGTGCATATCAAGGAGGAATTCATGTTGGATGTGTCTATGTATTTTTCGAGCTGAGTGGGGTGTTGGGAAGATGGTCTAATGTCCAAGAAAGTTGGTTATTTTCAGGAGGAGCAGCAAGCACGCTAGCAAGGGGACTGAGTGACAGAACCGCGTAATTATAATAGACAGTGCAATGACAGGTAGCGGGTGCCTATCCTCTTCTCTACACAATTTCTTCAGTTAGTACAAGTAGGTAGGATGATAGCTTCTATGCAATTTTTGGAAGGAATGAAGCCCGAGGTGATTTCCTAGTCAAATTCTTCAATTGACTAGTGGGGGAATTAATGGATAGGCATGTTGGTAGCAAAAATTGGGATAACTTCTTGGGAAAATTCTATGTTGTTTTGGGTGAAAATTAGCAAGGTTGATTTTAGGATTGCACAGAGTATACTGCCTGAGAGGCAACCTCCAGCTATGTGCAATTTTGGTCAGTAATACTTGGTCACTGAGGGTTGAGGCTGCGTAGTGTAGCTTAGTGGAGGTCCAATTGATAAATCTTCGGAAGAATGGTCATGTGTGTGAGTGAGTGAACTCATGTATGCATGATCTTGTGAACACACACTCAACATGACTTGACAATAAGACATCTCTAACAAACAAGGAAACATATGCCTAGTGTGACTGACCAAAGGGTGTGAGCGATAAGTGCAGCACTTGAGATAGATTGTTGAATGACCATGACAACACATGTGTGACATTGCATACGACTTCCTATGTGAGTGCGACAAATGCTTACATAGCAAACACATTTTGTACACATAAAGATAGACATTGAACATAGCTAGAACAAGATCGAAAACCTGACATTGTAACCAACATGCTAAAATATGACAGATGAACAGTAAAGAAAATAGGTTGTAAAGACTCAAAATGAGCTCATGGAATGAGCCTGAATGTTTGCAAACATTAAGGAATTCAAGGAGGGCTCCGAAATTGGATGAAGGCCAAACTTTTGGAGGGTGTTGTTGCTGCTACAACAAGTCCAAGAAGTTATTACCAACTGCAAAGAGATATGTAATTGTATGTTGAAGGATGGAAATATGGTCCTTGATTTATACCTTTTAATGGGGCCCATCAATCACCACTTTTGAAAATCATCATGGAAATAATGATTTGATGTGACGTTTAAAATAATGACAAATTCGTAGATTTCTCCTTAAGTTGGTAATGTTGTAAGTCTTTAGAATTTATTTTTGATTGAGCTTGAATTTAAGGCCATGTGACCCCTTCTTGATGTTTTAAGGATGTAAAATAATTCGTTTAATTATTATTCTACTTTTAGGAATTCCTTCGAGAAATTCAGGAAATTTTGTAAGTGAAAGTGGAAAATTGTCGTGTATTGCATGACGATATTATTCATGTGATAAAACCTATATTTCAAGATAATATCTTCATATGGTATAGTCGCAATATGTTGATGGTGTTAGATCCGCCAACATCTTAGGGGATCTCCCCGGTAAGAATTCCCAAGTGGAGCTCAGAGAGTTTGGAGTAGGATTCCCAACAGTGGGTAGTAAAGCAATGTCTTGACTGAGATAGAGAGCAAAGGTAAGTATGATAACTTTTTTGGAAGCAAGTATGTGTCCTTACCATAGTTCAAGTGAGATGCATGGTAGTTCTAACACATGGAGGGGAAAACGAAGTGTGCCCCTTAGAAGCCTATAATAGTACACAACCTGAAAGGAGCACACAAGCGAAATGACATCACAAGCTAGAAAGCATAATAGTCCACAATCAAAGTTATGGGTTAAACCAACATTATGCCTACAACAAGATTCATACAATTTCATACAAAATAGTTTAGACATAAATGTGTAAGTTAAATAAAATAAATTTCTAAAGAAACTAGAATAATCCAACTAAAATAGCGACATATGCATGAAAATGTGTTGGCTCTGTTATATATTATTAAGTGAAAGCTCCATCCATACATACACCATTGGCAACCACTAGCCCCAATGGTGGAAAATTATAGTAAACATCGCCTAATCCTTGAAAGAGATGTACTTGCTCTACATTCTGGAGAAGCCAAGGCTCATCACAATACTCTCCAAACCTTCTCTAAGCAATGTCTAGCCAAAATCTTGGCTCCCAAAAGCTTGTACTATGTGTTATGAGGTTCTATATATAGCAAAGGGGGGGGTGACCCTTTACAAACCCCTTTAACTCTTGGACTACCCTCATGAATCTTCACATTACAACAGTGATTGTTCATATTTTTCTAATGACACTTGGAATTTTACTTACATCATATTTACAATAATACAATTTCGACATATACCCATGTGGGACAAAAATAGGCTTCAATCAGCCGGACAAGATAAAAGACATCACTCGAGTTCTTGCGGAAAGACCAACTCAGTAACCTCATCTGGATGGTCTTCGGCGAAGAATTGATAACAAGCTTGGTACTGCGTTGTTGTGTCCCCATAATGTTTGATGACATCTTTGTTGAATCAGACTCTTGCCTTTATGGCTTCCATGTATATGGTTTTGAAACCTTTTTCCAGCTCTTCCTGAAATATGCACAACATTTTCCTTAGTATGGCTAGACCATTGGTGTACCTTTTCATGTTGTCTACGCTGATTCGCAAGTCATCACTGGTGGTTACACACATCAACTGCTTTATGTACTTCTCAACATCCAACATGAATTGGTTCTTCCTCATGGCCTAGGTAAGGGTTCTGATGGAAGGGATCTTGTACGTTTGCACTATGAAATCCAGACTCCTCAACAGCTATCCATAGGAAGCTTCAGTTCTAGTGATGAGTGGAGGGAGTTGCTCATAGTTTCATATCAACGTCTGAATCTGTTCTTTTTCTAGCTTAGCCTTTGGGTTCATCCTCTTACACAAGTAAAGTGTGTCTCCATTGTACCTCATTTTCTATTATTGCATGTGCGTAATAGAAGTGTGAAGGTGTTTGAGAGTTTGGGGTGTCAGCTCACAATACTATTCAAGATGTATAGATGGAAAACTACTTTGTGCATGGTGAAAAATATGTTATACATTATCTGCATGGTGACCTCCAAAGTTGATATCTCCGCCACTATTTCTTTCTTCATGTCTTTCATGGCAGATCCTGTGGGCTACTCTATTTTCTTCCTAGCCTCTTGCAAGTCCTTCGTCATTTGATAGTTCTCCATTATCAAGAACTTGATCGTTGAACTTGTGGCCTCTGCATAGGCCTTAAAAGTCTCTTCCATGGAAACTAGATGTCCTCTAACATACGGTACAATCACCCTTTCTTTCACCCAATTATTCATGATATCTCTAGAGTTGACATTGTTGTTGGGAGTGAAGAACAGTGCATTCACGTAGTTCAACAAATGCAGCAAGTGATACATCTGATGATATTTTTCTATCCTGAACCTTACAAGTGTCCAACTCTCATGTATCGATGTCATCATCTCAGGATTAGTATGTGAGACAACCCAACGAATGATATCCACGCACAGGAAGGCAGGGTATTTGCATGCAACCTTGTACAAGCTTGCCTTATGAATGTTGACATAGACATTTTGATCTTCCAGATCTTCCTCGGAACTACCTCCAAATATGTACTTTATTTTTTCCCATGTGATCTTCATGTCCTTATCTATGAACAATTGTATGTCTACATAGATGGGCAATTTCATTGGAACATGTTCAACCACATCTCCAGTGCTTCTCTCTACAATGTCCTTTGATCCGACTCTCTTGGAAACCATGATACCTATACTACTGAGAGACTACTCAACAACTAATGTACCTCAACACAGGGTAGACACTCATGGCAAGCAAATATCAGTTAAAAAAAAACACAAAGCAGTTCAACGACCGATCATGCAACAAGTTAGGTGACTATTGGGCAAGATTGCATAGTAGTGACTCTCAAATATTGGTAAACTATCAGCTAGAACTTCACATTAAGGAGTATCATCTACCAGTGAGACATGTCGCTGATTGGAACTACGCGGAGCACAGTCCAGTGAGGTTGATTGTGGACTGGAACTATGTAATGCGTAGCTCAATCTGGCTTGACTATTGGCTGGGACTGCATGCTACAAAATCCCAATGGGTAAGACTAGGCACTGTCTCCTAGAACTGCATAGAGAATAGCTGAAGACAACTGATAGGTAGATTTTGCACAATTCCTTGAGCCAAGGTAGAGCCTTGAGTTCAAGGAATGCATAGTGCATGTCGGGAAAAGCGAGATCTAATCCAAGGTAGCCCATATCTACCCAAGGGAAACTTGGAAATGAATAAATTGAAATGTAGGAGTGAAGGATGGTGTAGATAGGAGTGAATGATCATGAGTGCAATCAAAACCAATGCAGGAATCAGTCAAACAAACGAACAACTAAACTGGTTGGGAGAGTCGTTACAATGACGATCATCAGTACAAAAATAGTGTTATGCATATGATGCCTAAGAAAGACAAACATGCAAAACAACATGCAAACAAGCCAAGGGAATAAAGTGACAAAAAAACAACAAAATACTTGAAATGCATAACTTACCAAGAAAATTTGTGTCGATTGTGACCAAGGTTCCTAGATGCCTTGGGAATGCTAGATCTACATATCGAATGTGTATAATGAGATTTGAGGTGTCATTTAAATAAATTTGGTATATTCGGGGTTTATGGCACACATGCCAAAAATTTAGGAAAAAGAGACAAGTTGCGAGATGTTTCTAAAATCAACTTGAGTATAACTCTCAATGCCAAAAGTATATTCCCATTTTTAGGGATTCTTTTTTTCTTCTTTTCTTTCTTGATTTTTCGAGAAAGGATACCATGCATGCATGGAGAGATTGCACACTTCTGGAGGGCACTGGAAAGTTTCTGACAAATGTGTCAGACAACAGTCGGTGGCATGCTTCTACGCAATTCATGGCTTGAGTGGCTCTAGCTACCTCTCATGATTTTCATAATTTCCCAGCTAAAGGCAAGATGTCAACTAGGTCTACACAATTTATAATTCAAATCTCACTACTGGGATGTTTTGTGCAATTCTAGAGAGCAAGGCTGACTGTCAGGCAGCCTTATGCAATTTTGGAGAGAAAGGTAGGTTGTTAGGCTACTTTCCACAATTCCTGAGAGCAAGGTAGGCTACCATCTAGGATTGCGCAATTTTCCAAGACAAGAAAAGATTCAGATGTAAACCAAGTCATGGGGTCAGCTTGTGGTTAGTCAGTAAATAAAGTAAGAGAAAGCAAGTTGCAAAGTGAAAGATAAACTCGAATGAAACACAACTACATAAGAAGTGGAAGACAACATGCTAAGATTTGGTGCAGGAGGCTCCAGAATAAGGTGAAGGAAAAAATTTAGGGGGTGGTTGTAGACGCTACGACATTCATGAAATAATTGTAGAACTCCAACTCTCTGTATGAACCTTATTTCATTTAAAGAGAGTTTAACCCCTCTAAAAGTATTGCTCGATTCTTTGAGCATCATGGTTTCTTCACTAGTTTGAGTTAAAGATATAGTCCCTGTTACACTAAAATTTGTCACCATGACTATCTGCAGTTAATATGGCTCCATCAATAGTCATATTATCCTCCTTGTCAAGCCTTATACCTCTGCTCTCCATGTCAAACTTCAAAAAAGAGAGAAAGTCATTAAAATCATGTTTATCTCTGGGTACGCAGGTTCTCTCTACCTTGCCTGCGTGTACGCATCCCAAGCTCATTGTACCTACGTACTTGTACGCTCTGTAA
>APFE031197135.1:0-44408 GCA_000404065.3 Pinus taeda | reverse complement strand
GTCTTCTTCAATCATATATCTCGGGACTCAAAACCCATTTACAAGCAGAACTTGAGATGCATGACATTACATTAATAGAAGTAGCAAGACGAAAAGCAAAAACAACTGAAAAGAAATTCAAACCAATATTTTGGATAAAAGCAGAAAAAACATATTCAAGACGAAGGATACCCCAGTATATGGACTCAAATAACACGAGATACGTTCCACCACATCATCATGAAGATAAGAAATCTAATGTGGAAATGCAAAGGGTAAAAGAGGGTAAATGTAAACGTTGTGGTGAGAAGTGGGACCCCAAACATAGATGTGGTAAAGGAAAAGAACCAAAGAACCTATATAATTGTGAAGCAACCAATGATTCAAACAGTGAAGATTCTGACATAGAGGAAACGGAAGATGCCTCAGAATTCTCACCAAAATTAGATGACAGACGTATTTTGCAAGTGTCATTATCAGCTATAATGGGTATATCACAACCTCAGACCTTAAAGTTAAAAGGACACATAAAGAAGAACAACATAATGGTTCTCATAGACTCTGGTAGCATACACAATTTTTTAGATGCAACTGTGGCAAAGAGACTCAATATTTTTTCATTTCCCTTACCAAACATGAAAGTGGTGGTAGCTAACAGTAAGAAGATTGAAAAGGTCGGGAATGCCATAAGATTAAATTGCAAATTCAAAACTTCAGTTTAGAGTCTCCGTTTTTCACAGTCTTGTTAGGAGTAGATGTAGTCTTAGGTATCCAGTGTTTACGAACTTTAGGTACTTATGTTACCAACCACCAAGCACAATTTATAAAATTCAAATAGGGAGGTCAGAAGTACAAATTACATGAATTCCAAGCACCAGAGAATCAAATTGTATCATCATCTCAGATGATGAAGATGAGTCGAAAAGGAGCACCCGCTTATGTAGCACAATGTCACCAATTAGAAATGTTATTTGCAAATATGACCAGTGAAGAGTCACCAGAGATACAAGATCTAATTAGGAAGCATGAAAAAATATTTCAAGACCTACCTATGAAGATGCCGCCTAATAGGGAAATTGAGCATACAATAGAAGTCAAGGCAAGTTCAAACCCCGTCAACATCAAGCCATACCAATATCCACATCACCAAAAAAGGGAAATTGTGAGATTAATCCAAGACCTTTAAAGTGTGGGACCTTGATCATCTTGGAATATTTGATCAAGTGGAAGAACTTACCCGAAGAAGACGCTTCTTGGGAGAATGAAGCATTTTGTCAACAACATCCGTCGTTACGTATGCTTTGAGGACAAAGCATTCTTTTGAGAGGAAGGTAAAAAGTTATGTAAAAAAATAGTTAATTTTAGGTTTAATTAGATGAAAAGGCACGATCATAAAATCATGTCCTTTCCCAAAGGGTGCCCATGGCGGTATATAAGCCAGGAACCCCATTGTAAACAATCATCATCTGTCAATTCAGTTTTAATAACATATTTAAACATATATTTCTGCGTATTAGAAGTTTTCGCTTCATAAGCTAGATCCTCATAATCATTTTGTCACACTATCCTTTTGAAATCAACAACAGGCATTTTAGCTTCCATAGAAGTCTTTTTAGTAGGACTTTTCCCAATGGCTAGAGCTTTTTGTAGAGGAATAACCTACTAGACAAGTGAGGTCTAGACCTATGTCTCAAAAATATTTTGGGATGAGATTTTTGATATGTTAGTGGAAAGATGAATTTTTGCACTTCTTGCTTTAGCATTTACTTTTCACTGATTAACCATTTCTAAAACCAATATCAAATGTTTCATCCATTGATTTGTAAATGGTTGGAGTAAACTATATTTGTTGGTTTTTTATTAATTTGTAAAATTGTCTATCTTTGCATTTTTCTTTAAAATCTTTTCAATTTCTAAATGAATCCCCATAAATGACAACTTGTCATAAATCAATGTGATACAAATCACAAATATAGAAAACATTTGGAGCAATATAAAGAAATGCATTTAAGATAAAGAAGAAATGATATGATAAGATGAATGATTACATTTGATGGCCATGTATAAATATCTACGCAAGTGCTTTTTCACTAAGAGAAATGTCTTTTAATTAAGCTGTCTCTTTATTAATTATTTTTTATTTATTTACATTCATATTTATATATTACGTTTATTACATTATCTCCCACTTTAGAAATGCTTCGTCCTCAAAACATATTTATGGTTTACATATTATGTTTATTACACTGTCTCCCACTTTAGAAATGCTTTGTCCTCAAAACATATTTATGGAATGACCTTAAGTCTTTAATTTGTAATGTCTTTGCATTATTCTCTTTCTTTGTGGTACATTGCACTTATAGGATTTGCAAAGATGAGTTGTTATTATGAGGTCCAATTGCAACGGTATCAATATTTTTCAAAAAATAAGTCAATTTGTTTGCATTCTTAGCAATATTGATACATAAACTAGTTAATGTACCTATTATTGTGATTGAGATATCAATAAGTTGCTTTTGTAGCACGACTTTCCCTTATTGTACTTGTAGTGTTCTCTTGATTTACTTATAAGGTTTTATTTTATTCATGCACTAATGCTGCATTGATATTATTTGACTTTATATCAGTAAATACACTTAAAATTTCCTCTCCAACATCCTAGAATTTCTTATTTTAATTGGATTTGCATCTTCTTGAGATGTGATGTTGATTGGATATGTCATTGTTCTGGTCTCCACAATTTGAATTTTTACATCAAAATACTTAAATGCTTCCTTCTCGATAGGTTGTTCAAACTTGTTTTTATAGGTTTCTTATCATTCTTGGACTTTTTAATTCGCGTAACTTTTGATTATGATTCTTTAGATGTGAAAGTTCTTTCTGATTTTTCGCGTGACTCTAGTAAAAAGGTACTCGCAAAAGTCAAGAGCAAAGTTACAAAGTAGTTTATGAAATATTAGAAAAAGAGAAGAAAGACCTCTAGAAGAAATTTAGGAACCTATTACAAAAAGATAAGAAATTCTCACGTAGGAGCCATATAAGTACTTAGGCAGGTGCCTTTTTATTAAGAGACATGTCTTTTCATTAAGGTGTATCTTCATTAATTACTAATTATTTATTTATATATGTGTTTATTACACAATTTCTCCATATCAGTCTCTTTAGTTTCACATCTAATTGAAACTTAATCTGGAATAGGGAAAGGGAATGATCTTAGATAGTATTTGAGGTAAACAAGATTATGTGGGTTTTCAGATCTACAACAAATCCTACATAATACATTACCATTCTGAATTGCAGTGTCTGGATTGTGCTTAATTAGTGTTCTCACACAAATTCACAAATTATTTTCTTTTTTTGATTGATAGGTTCCATTTGTTGTTTATTAATGAAATGATTCCAATTGGATTTTTGTGGTTCGACAAGTAAAAGATGGCTGGAGCAAAAGCCATGTAAAACAAATTAAACAGTAGATTTGTATTGATGATCTAAAATGCTTCCTTGACTCATTCTAATCTGGCATGTGAATTGCCGGCCGGATAAAAAATTGGGGTGAATAAACACACGTTGTGTTTATCTTCTTACTTTAACTCTCTTGATGTTGATTTCCACAAAATATACATTGAACTTGTGGAAATGATGGTAAACTAACAGAGAAATAGAAAAACAATGGTTTGAGGACACAACATGAAAAGAGAAAACATGTACAAGACCCTTGAGGTGAAGAACTGCATCCATTTCTTGGTATGAACAACTATAATGTCATTACTTGTTTGCCTGATGATGTAAATTCATGAGATAACATTTCTGCAACATCTGATTGACCTGACTCTCGTAACTTCTTCAGCACCGAATTCAGTGTAGAAGAAGCAAGTTCATATCTTTGGTTCTTCATCCACTTCAACAAACGAATCAATTCCCTCTTCTTACCTTGCTCAATATAACGAAAAAGAGCAATATTTAAAACACCCTGCAATAAAGACCCATTAACACTGAATTAGTATCAATGTTACCCAAGACTTTATCACGACCGCTTGGAAGTTGATTGCTATTTTTTTGGTCCAAGTTTTCAACAATACCAACAAAAGATACAGAACAGGGTCGGTTCTTTCATAGAATGCTGCTAACAAAGTGTAATGTCAATGCAAGGAAAGGTTTCATGCCCCGTCTAGTGTCTGACCATTAAACATTTGTTCATGCCCAGGAACACAACATGAGTTAGTAGGACCTCTGCATTGTCATAATCCTTGACCATGGTATATCTTCACGTAGAATTATGCAGAAACCCGTTCCAGAAGATTAACATCCCAAAATAGGAAAATGGTTAGAGAATCAAACAATAAATTGCCAAGAGCATAAACGCTACAGTAGTTACCTGTTCTATTTTACAGCCAGTGCTGTGAAATTCCTTGAAAACATCACCTACTATATATATGTTTCCCGCTTCAGCAAAAGCAATGACGAATTCTTTTAAGCATGGTTTTGAGATGGACTTAGCATTATCCTATCAAAAGCAATGGAAATTTTCTCAGTTAAGATCATAGTGTTCATAATCAATGACTGAAAAACTTCATAGCAAAAGTACCAGCAGCTACCTTCATAACCGTGTATGCCTCCTTCAACATCCTCCCTGAAACTAAAATGTTCAAAATCTTTTCATGAAGGGCCGCAGATAATGTATGCCTATTAGACTTTAGCTGGTTGTACAACTTAAAAGCTTCTTCTGCCCGTCCATTTTCTCCTAGCCCTGTAATAACAGACGAACAGAGTTCCTGCATAAAAGATGAATAAAAAATACAGTAAGTAAAGACAAAACTGAAAATACTGGGATAACAAGAGAGATAAAGCTTCAACCTTATGCTTTGTTTGCAAAGCACATGACCTTTCCAATTCCTTCTAGCTCGTCAAATCTTTAAAACCGTCTTCAGGTTATATATGTTGCCAAGTCCAAAGAAAAATATTGTGAACCGAAAGCTTACCTATTGACTTCAAAAGATGTGCAGTTGACTTTTAAGAAAAGTTGTTAAACAAAGTTGCCCGACTGGGTTCAATGAGGTGAGGCCAAAGTTTAAGAGTTTGAGTGACTCTAAAAAACTCAGCAAATAGAAAAATTTAGGCAGAAACAAATTTATTATTTAAAAATGCCATTTAAATTTTAGATGGGCACCAAATTAAAACGAAATGTGCTTGGACTATTCCTCTTCTAAAAAAGTTTTAAAAAACACACTAAGTTCAATTTATTTTCTTAATCTCCTGTTGGCTTTATCGGAGGAGTTCAACCTTGGATTTTCATTGTTGAGCACAGTGCAGTGAACTGGAACAGCAACAATTTGTTGAAGCTTGTAGAAGCTTCAGAAGGTCTTCTACATAGACTTGGTGTTTTAGCATGTGGAAAATGATTTATTGCCTCTTTAGTTGCTTGCTGGAGTGAGTGATTTGTATTCTTTCCTAAGTCTAACTTAGGAAAAATACAATAACTAAAATCAATTAATTATTGTGGACTATTAAATCATTTTTTAAAGATATATACTTTAATTATTTAAGTGACATAGAAATAATTCAATGTTCCACCAAGACTCCAGGACAGGGAGACGCGGGTGCAGCGAGACACACAATTGGGACGTGTGGGAGTACCTTCAAATTTTAGGGAGTTTTAAGGGGGTCGGGGTATATAATTTTTTTTTCCTTTTTTAATATATATATATATATATATATATATATATATATATATATATATATTATATATATTTCAAATTCATATTCAATAATGAAAGCATAAATAGAACGATACATACATAATTGAATTAAATAATGAAATACATTGATCCATACTCATCATCCTTACTAATACATACATGATTCATCCATAAACCACAAGATTCAATAAGGAAATACTCTTATCCATATTCATTATTCATTATTCACCATTCTAGAATCTACATTGATTTAAAAAATTAAATTCATCATTCATCATTCTAGATTCTAAATTGATTTAAAATTAAAATTCATTATTTATCATTCTAGAATCTAATTAGTACTAAGCAAAATAGACTATAATAGATACTGAAATCTAAAGACTGGAAAAGTAAATTGATATAGCTAAAACTCAAAAACAATGGAGTATGAGGTTAAAAGTCACTCTAAAGTACACAGAGGGCTTGGTGCTCTTGATTAAATACTAATTCCATACCCTTGTACATGACAAAATTCAATGGAAACATTGCACTCCATCGAACCCTGAATTCCTGTAGAACTGTTAAGTCTGCTTGATTTTGAGTGAGATCTAAAATTCTACTTTCTCCATATAAAATCCAATGAGATTAGAACCAGTCTCAAACATCCTGAGTCATTTCATGGTAATGTTAAAAATTTAAGTAAAAGGATGAAAATGAAAGATAAAAGAGAATGTCACTTTTACTTTAAGAATTTAATATTACCATGAATTGCATTGCATTAGTAGCGAAATATGGTCAAATACTAAGTTTCCCTGTCATAAATCATTATTTACAAGCAAACTTAAGGAGGGACGCCTGGTGGGGAGTCGTGTCCCCCACATTGGGGAAACATCCCCCCTTGCGTCTCCTCACGTCTCCCTGAAAGGGGGACGTGGGGAAACGTTTCCCCAGACATCCCCCCATCCTTGGTGGGTGGGGTACGAGGGGTGCGCGCACCCAACCTTGGGGGACGTGTCCCCGTGGAACACTGAAATAATCTCAACCATTGACCTCCATGATCTTCTAGAAGGGAGATTAGAGTTAGTGATTTGGGGTTAATAAAGATTATTAATTATAAAAGAAGCCTAGTGAAGAGGGGAAGACATAAGGGCACAAGAGAGAGAGGTAACTACAACATTTTTGGGAAAGCAATTTTCTCAAGATGGAGAAAGTGAATTCTCTAGAGCATGAGGCTCACTTTCACTGAAGGGAAGGAAGAATACATGGATAATTTTGGGGTGTTTTCAAGAGGCCAAGTTATTGGGAATTGGAGAGGCTGACTAGCTGAAGTGAGAAGGAAGTGCAGCTGCTGGGGAGGCCAATTTGCCAGGGTCGAGTTGTGAGTGCATAGAGGCTGAATGAGAGCTAGGCACAGAGGCCGAATTTTTGGTGAGAGATGGACCAATCTTTTTCAGGCCAAATTTCTTCATAGGTTGATTTCCAGTGGGCCGATTATCCTTGGGCTGACATTCCAATGGGGCCAAGTTGTAGGTTCTAGTCACTATATTTTTCTTAGTAAATTCTCTGTGGGTTGAACCCATAATTTTCTAGATTAATAAATGACACAAAAAAGTTGTTGTTGAATTATTTCTATTGCAGTGTGTGATTGATCTCTCTGATTTATTTCCACTGAATATATTTCTAGATGCTAAATACTAGTGATTTTTCTTTTTGGTAATTCAAGATTTATTTTGTTAATTAAATAAATTACAGAGAACAAACAATTGCCCTGAGAAAATAAATATGGGCTAGCATTAGGAGATTTAACATGGTACTAAAGATTTCTAGATAACTCAGTGAGAGAGATCCAAAATCACTAGGGTTTGAAGTAGTGAGTTTCTCTTTTTTACAGCAGTAGAATTATTTTTAACTTTTGCAGGTCGGTTTCGTAGCCATGGTCAATTTGTGATGGACCGATCTTCTTCAAGCCAAATTTCCTCATAGGTCAATTTCTAGTCTGCTGATTTTCCTTGGGCTGATATTCCAATGGGGTTGAGTTGTAGGTTCTAGTCACTATATTTTTCTTAGTAAATTCTTTGTGGATTGAAACCATGGATTTCTAGATTAATAAATGACACAAAAATGTTGTGGTTGAATTATTTCTATTGCAGTGTGTGATTGATCTCTCCAATTTATTTCCGCTGAATATATTTCTAGATGCTAAAATACTAGTGATTTTATTTTTTAGTAATTCAAGATTTATTTTGCTAGTTAAATAAATTACAAAGAACAAATAATTGCCCTGAGAAAATAAATATGGGCTAGCATTAGGAGATTTAACATGGTACTAAAGATTTCTAGATATCTTAGTGAGAGAGATCCAAAATCACTAGGGTTTGAAGTAGTGAGTCTCTCTTTTTTACAGCAGTAGAATTATTTTTAACTTTTGCAGGTCGGTTTCATAGTCGTGGTCAATTTGTGATGGACCAATCTTCTCCAAGGCAAATTTCCTCATAGGTCGATTTCCAGTGGGCCGATTTTCCTTGGAAAATGATTTATTGCCTCTTTAGTTGCTTGCTTGCTGGAGTGAGTGATTTGTATTCTTTCCTAAGTCTAACTTAGGAAAAATACAATAACTAAAATCAATTAATTATTGTGGACTATTAAATCATTTTTTAAAGATATATACTTTAATTATTTAAGTGACATAGAAATAATCCAATGTTCCACCAAGACTCCAGGACAGGGAGACGCGGGTGCAGCGAGACACACAATTGGGATGTGTGGGAGTACCTTCAAATTTTAGGGAGTTTTAAGGGGGGCGTCGAGGTATATAATTTTTTTTCCTTTTTAATATATATATTTCAAATTCATGTTCAATAATGAAAGCATAAATAGAACGATACATACATAATTGAATTAAATAATGAAATACATTGATCCATACTCATCATCCTTACTAATACATACATGATTCATCCATAAACCACAAGATTCAATAATGAAATACTCTGATCCATATTCATTATTCATTATTCACAATTCTAGAATCTACATTGATTTAAAAAATTAAATTCATCATTCATCATTCTAGATTCTAAATTGATTTAAAATTAAAATTCATTATTTATCATTCTAGAATCTAATTAGTACTAAGCAAAATAGACTATAATAGATACTGAAATCTAAAGACTGAAAAAGTAAATTGATATAGCTAAAACTCGAAAACAATGGAGTATGAGTTTAAAAGTCACTCTAAAGTACACAGAGGGCTTGGTGCTCTTGATTAAATACTAATTCCATACCCTTGTACATGACAAAATTCAATGGAAACATTGCACTCCATCGAACCCTGAATTCCTGTAGAACTGTTAAGTCTGCTGCATTTTGAGTGAGATCTAAAATTCTACTTTCTCCATATAAAATCCAATGAGATTAGAACCAGTCTCAAACATTCTGAGTCATTTCATGGTAATGTTAAAAATTTAAGTAAAAGGATGAAAATGAAAGATAAAAGAGAATGTCACTTTTACTTTAAGAATTTAATATTACCATGAATTGCATTGCATTAGTAGGGAAATATGGTCAAATACTAAGTTTCCCTGTCATAAATCATTATTTACAAGCAAACTTAAGGAGGGACGCCTGGTGGGGAGTTGTGTCCCCCACACTGGGGAAACATCCCCCCTTGCGTCTCCTCACGTCTCCCTAAAAGGGTGACGTGGGGAAACGTTTCCCCAGACATCCCCCCATCCTTGGTGGGTGGGGTACGAGGGGTGCGCGCACCCAACCTTGGGGGACGTGTCCCCATGGAACACTGAAATAATCTCAACCTTTGACCTCCATGATCTTCTAGAAGGGAGATTAGAGTTAGTGATTTGGGGTTAATAAAGATTATTAATTATAAAAGAAGCCTAGTGAAGAGGGGAAGACATAAGGGCACAAGAGAGAGAGGTAACTACAACATTTTTGGGAAGCAATTTTCTTAAGATGGAGAAAGTGAATTCTCTAGAGCATGAGGCTCACTTTCAGTGAAGGGAAGGAAGAATACATGGATAATTTTGGGGTGTTTTCAAGAGGCCAAGTTATTGGGAATTGGAGAGGCTGACTAGCTGAAGTGAGAAGGAAGTGCAGCTGCTGGGGAGGCCAATTTGCCAGGGTCGAGTTGTGAGTGCATAGAGGCTGAATGAGAGCTAGGCATAGAGGCCGAATTTTTGGTGAGAGATGGACCAATCTTTTTCAGGCCAAATTTCTTCATAGGTTGATTTCCAGTGGGCCGATTATCCTTGGGCTGACATTCCAATGGGGCCAAGTTGTAGGTTCTAGTCACTATATTTTTCTTAGTAAATTCTCTGTGGGTTGAACCCATAATTTTCTAGATTAATAAATGACACAAAAAGTTGTTGTTGAATTATTTCTATTGCAGTGTGTGATTGATCTCTCTGATTTATTTCCACTGAATATATTTCTAGATGCTAAATAATAGTGATTTTTCTTTTTGGTAATTCAAGATTTATTTTGTTAATTAAATAAATTACAGAGAACAAACAATTGCCCTGAGAAAATAAATATGGGCTAGCATTAGGAGATTTAACATGGTACCAAAGATTTCTAGATAACTCAGTGAGAGAGATCCAAAATCACTAGGGTTTGAAGTAGTGAGTTTCTCTTTTTTACAGCAGTAGAATTATTTTTAACTTTCGCAGGTCGGTTTCGTAGCCATGGGTAATTTGTGATGGACCGATCTTCTTCAAGCCAAATTTCCTCATAGGTCAATTTCTAGTCTGCTGATTTTCCTTGGGCTGATATTCCAATGGGGATGAGTTGTAGGTTCTAGTCACTATATTTTTCTTAGTAAATTCTTTGTGGATTGAAACCATAGTTTTCTAGATTAATAAATGACACAAAAATGTTGTGGCTGAATTATTTCTATTGCAGTGTTTGATTGATCTCTCCAATTTATTTCCGCTGAATATATCTCTAGATGCTAAAATACTAGTGATTTTATTTTTTAGTAATTCAAGATTTATTTTGCTAGTTAAATAAATTACAAAGAACAAATAATTGCCCTGAGAAAATAAATATGGGCTAGCATTAGGAGATTTAACATGGTACTAAAGATTTCTAGATATCTCAGTGAGAGAGATCCAAAATCACTAGGGTTTGAAGTAGTGAGTTTCTCTTTTTTATAGCAGTAGAATTATTTTTAACTTTTGCAGGTCGGTTTCATAGTCGTGGTCAATTTGTGATGGACCAATCTTCTTCAAGGCAAATTTCCTCATAGGTCGATTTCCAGTGGGCCGATTTTCCTTGGGCTAATATTCCAATGGGGCCGCGTTGTAGATTCTAGTCACTATATTTTTCTTAGTAAATTCTCTGTGGGTTGAAACTGTGATTTTCTAGATTAATAAATGACACAAAAAATGTTGTGGCTGAATTATTTCTATTGCAGTGTGTAATTGATCTCTCCGATTTATGTCCGCTGAATATATTTATAGATGCTAAAATACTAGTGATTTTATTTTTCGGTAATTCAATATTCATTTTGTTAATTAAATAAATTATAGAGAACAAATAATTGCCCTGAGAAAATAAATATGGGCTAGCATCAAGAGATTTAACATGGTACCAAATATTCCTAGATAACTCAGTGATAGAGATCCAAAATCACTAGGGTTTGAAGTAGTGAGTTTCTCTTTTTTACAGCAGTAGAATTATTTTTAACTTTTGCAGGTCGGTTTCGTAGCCGTGGTCAATTTGTGATGGAGCAATCTTCCTCAGGGAAAATTTCCTCATAGGTTGATTTCCAGTTAGCTGATTTTCCTTGGGTTGATATTCCAATGGGGCCGAGTTGTAGGTTCTACTTACTATATTTTTCTTAGTAAATTCTCTGTGGGTTGAAACCATGATTTTCTAGATTAATAAATGACACAAAAATGTTGTGGCTGAATTATTTCCATCGCGGTGTGTGATTGATCTCTCCAATTTATTTCTGCTCAATATATTTCTAGATGCTAAAATATTAGTGATTTTATTTTTCGGTAATTCAATATTTATTTTGTTAATTAAATAAAGTACAGAGAACAAATAATTGCCCTGAGAAAATAAACATGGGCTAGCATGAGGAGATTTAACATGGTACCAAAGATTTCTAGATAACTCAGTGAGAGACATCCGAAATCAGTGGGGTTTGAAGTAGTGAGTTTCTCTTTTTTACAATAGTAGAGTTATTTTTAACTTTTGCAAGTCGGTTTCGTAGCCGTGTTCAATTTGAGATGGACCGATCTTCTTCATGCCAAATTTCCTCATAGGTTGATTTCCAGTGGGCCGATTTTCCTTGGGATGATATTCCAATGGGGCCGAGTTGTTGTAGGTTCTAGTCACTATATTTTTCTTAGTAAATTCTCTATGGGTTGAAACCATGATTTTCTAGATTAATAAATGACATAAAAATGTTGTGGCTGAATTATTTCTATTGCAGTGTGTGATTGATCTCTCTGATTTATTTCCGCTGAATATATTTCTAGATGCTAAAATACTAGTGATTTATTTTTCGGTAATTCAATATTTATTTTGTTAATTAAATAAATTACTAAGAACAAATAATTGCCCTGAGAAAATAAATATGGACTAGCATTAGGAGATTTAACATGGTACGAAAGATTTCTAGATAACTCAGTGAGAGAGATCCAAAATCACTAGGGTCTGAAGTAGTGAGTCTCTTTTCTATAGCAGTAGAATTATTTTTAATTTTTGCAAGTCGGTTTCGTAGCCGTGGTCAATTTGTGATGGACCGATCTTCTTCAGGGCAAATTTCCTCATAGGTCAATTTCCAGTGAGCTGATTTTCCTTGGGCTGATATTCCAATGGGGCCGAGTTGTAGGTTCTACTCACTATATCTTTATTATTAAATTCTCTGTGGGTTGAAACCATGATTTTCTAGATTAATAAATGACACAAAAATGTTGTCGTTGAATTATTTCTATTGCAATGTGTGATTGAGAAAATAAATACGGGCTAGCATTAGGAGATTTAGCATGGTACGAAAGATTTCTAGATAACTCAGTGAGAGAGATCCAAAATCACTAGGGTTTGAAGTAGTGAGTTTCTCTTTTTTATAGCAATAGAATTATTTTTAACTTTTGCAAGTCGGTTTCGTACTCGTGGTCAATTTGTGATGGACCGATCTTCTTCAGGCCAAATTTCCTCATAGGTCGATTTCCAGTGAGCCGATATTCCAATGGGGCCGAGTTGTAGGTTCTACTCACTATATTTTTATTATTAAATTCTCTGTGGGTTGAAACCATGATTTTCTAGATTAATAAATGACACAAAAATGTTGTCGTTGAATTATTTCTATTGCAATGTGTGATTGATCTCTCCGATTTATTTCCACTGAATATATTTCTAGATGCTAAAATACTAGTGATTTTATTTTTTGGTAATTCAAGATTTATTTGTTTAATTAAATAAATTACAAAGAACAAATAATTGCCCTGAGAAAATAAATATGGGCTAGCATTAGGAGATTTAACATGGTACGAAAGATTTCTAGATAACTCAGTGAGAGAGATTCGAAATCACTAGGGTTTGAAGTAGTGAGTTTCTCTTTTTTACAATAGTAGAATTATTTATAACTTTTGCAGGTCGGTTTCGTAGTCGTGGTCAATTTGTGATGGACCGATCTTCTTTCGGCTAAATTTCCTCATAGGTCGATTTCTAGTGGGCCAATTTTCCTTGGGATGATATTCCAATGGGGCCGAGGAGTTGTAGGTTCTAGTCACTACATTTTTCTTAGTAAATTCTCTATGGGTTGAAACCATGATTTTCTAGATTAATAAATGACACAAAAATGTTGTGGCTGAATTATTTTTATTGTAGTGTGTGATTGATCTCTCCGATTTATTTCCACTGAATATATTTATAGATGCTAAAATACTAGTGATTTTATTTTTCGGTAATTCAATATTTATTTTGTTCATTAAATAAATTACAGAGAACAAATCATTGCCCTGAGAAAATAAATATGGACTAGCATTAGGAGATTTAACATGTTACCAAAGGTTTCTAGATTACTCAGTGAGAGAGATCCGAAATCACTAGGGTTTGAAGTAGTGAGTTTCTCTTTCTTACAGCAGTAGAATTATTTTAACTTTTGCAAGTCGGTTTTGTAGCCATGGTCAATTTGTGATGGACTGATCTTCTTCAGGCCAAATTTCCTCATAGGTCGATTTCCAATGCGCTGATTTTCCTTGGGCTGATATTCCAATGGCGCCGAGTTGTAGGTTCTAGTCATTAGATTTTTATTAGTAAATTCTATGTGGGTTGAAACCATGATTTTCTAGACTAATAAATGACACAACAATGTTGTGGCTGAATTATTTCTATTGTAGTGTGTGATTGATCTCTCCGATTTATTTTCGCTGAATATATTTCTAGATGCTAAAATACTAGTGATTTTATTTTTCTGTAATTCAATATTTATTTTGTTAATTAAATAAATTACAGAGAACAAATAATTGCCCTAAGAAAATAAATATGGGCTAGCATTAGGAGATTTAACATGGTACCAAATATTTCTAGATAACTCAATGAGAGAGATCCGAAATCACTAGAGTTTGAAGTAGTGAGTTTCTCTTTCTTACAGCAGTAGAATTATTTTTAAATTTTGCAGGTCCGTTTTGTAGCCGTGGTCAATTTGTGATGGACCGATCTTCTTCAGGCCTAATTTCCTCATAGGTCGATTTCCAGTGGGCCGATTTTCCTTGGGCTGATATTCCAATGGGGTCGAGTTGTTGTAGGTTCTAGTCACTATATTTTTCTTAGTAAATTCTCTGTGGGTTGAAACCATGATTTTCTAGATTAATAAATGACACAAAAATGTTGTAGCTGAATTGTTTCTATTGCAGTGTGTGATTGATCTCTCTGATTTATTTCCACTGAATATATTTCTAGATGTTAAAATACTAGTGATTTTATTTTTTGGTAATTCAATATTTATTTTGTTAATTAAATAAATTACAGAGAACAATTAATTGCCCTGAGAAAATAAATATGGGCTAGCATTAGGAGATTTAACATGGTACCAAAGATTTCTAGATAACTTAGTGAGAGAGATCCGAAATCACTAGGGTTTGAAGTAGTGAGTTTCACTTTTTTACAGCAGTAGAATTATTTTTAACTTTTGCAGGTCGGTTTCGTAGCTGTGGTCACTTTGTGAAGATGGCATCACTGAGTAGTTTGTGATATGAAGACAGGTTTGATGGGGCTACTAATTTCAGTCCTTGGAAGGAGCAAATTACCATGATTCTGGAAATGAATAATTTGTGGGATCTTCTGAACATAGACATTCGAGTTCCTTCAGATGCATACCCTGCAGTGGAGCATAATCTCAAAGATATGAAAGCAAAGTGTATAATTTTGGATGGTGTGAGGAATCACATAATTCCTCACATATCAAGGTAGGGCACCGAATATCAAATGTGGGTAGCTTTGATCGGTCTTCATCAAAGCACAAATGAAAACAGAAAAATGGTGTTGCAAGAGAAATTAAGCAACATAAGGATGCATAGATCTAAGACTCTTACATCTTACTGCATGAGGATCCAATAAGCTCATGATGAGCTTGCAACTATTAGGGAGGTTGTGATTGATTCAGAGCTGATTAAAGTTGCTTTGAAGGCTTGCATTAAGCATTGGACCACATTTGTGGATGGGATCCTTTCTAGGCAACAACTTCTTGATTGGAGCCAGTTGTGAGATGACTTCATCTAGAAGGAGGTCTAAGAGAACTCAATGACCAAAGGACAATGAAAGGGTAAGGACAAAGATGAGCTTGTTGTTACTACACAAGTGAAAAAGGGCAAAGGGAAGGCCAAACAAAATTAGAGTGGAGGACGACCATCATAGAATAAAAAGGAGAAGAACATGACCAAAGTCAAGTGCTTCGCATGCCACAAGTTCGGGCATTTGGTTAGTTAGTGTCCAAACAAGAAGAAGGGAAAGGGAAAGACAACTACGATAGCCATTGCACATATGGATGAGATGGTTGAAAAGTTTGAGAAAAACTTCGCTTTGGTGTCATGCCTTTCTAGAATCGTCATGAGAGGTGCTTGGTTTGTGGACAATGGAGCATCTTGTCACATTAGAGGACCTCAAGATGTCTTCACCAACAAGAATAGAGAGCCTAGGGATATACATATAGAGATTGGTGATAAGGTCAAGTATGTAGTAGAAGGTATTGGCAATATTGAGTTTCGATGGACTCAGGTGGTATCAAGGAGGTTAATGAAGTATTGTACGTACCAGGTCTGGAGAAGAATCTCCTTTCAGTTTTGGTCATAGAAGATAGAGGACTAGAAGTCAACTTTGGTGGAGGTGAAGTGGTTGTTGGGCCAAAAGGAACTAATCCTAGCAAGAAGCAAGTAATTGGGATAAGGGAGAATGATCTATATCTTTTGAGAGGATAGCTAGCTGGTGAAGGCTTTCATACATGAGTGACATCCAGAGTGAGATATGACATAGGAGGATGGGACACCTACACTACAAAGCTCTCCCTATGTTGCAAAGAATGGTTATAGGATTTCCAAAGATCAAGGTGGAATAGGATGGAGTGTGTAAAGGGTGTGAGCTTGGCAAGCATGCCAAGGCTATGTATCCTCATAGTGAGGCCAAGTCTAAGGGAGTGCTAGAATTGGTGCACTCAAATATTTGTGGTCCTATGTTTGTGACGTCAATCACAGGGTCTTTGTACTTTGTGACATTCATAGATGACTCTTCCAGAAAAGCTTGGATATACTTCCTAAAGACCAAGGATGAGGTCTTCGATTGGTTTCAAGAGTTCAAAGATCTTGTGGAGAACCAGACTGAGAAGAAGATTAAGGTGCTGAGATCAAATAATGGGGATGAGAGTACCTCCAACGAGTTCAATGATTTTTGCAAGGCATCAGGGATTAAGGAGCTCATAGTAACTTACAACCCTAATTAGAATGGGGTTGCTGAGAGGAAATACAAGACCATAATAGAGGCAACAAGGGCTATATATATGTAGTACACAAGTCCTCACAAGATATTGGGCGACGTGACTCCTGAGGAGATGTTTACATGAGTAAAATTGGATGTGAGCCATTTGCACATCATTGGTAGTCCAGTCTATGTCCATGTTCCCATGAAGAAGAGGACTAAGATGGAGCCCTTGTCATAAAGGGGCATATTTGTGGGCTATACACAGGGCTCAAAGGCCTATAGAGCCTACATTCCAGGACAAAGGAAAGTTATTTTAAGTCACGATGTCAGATTTGATGAGGGAAGGACCCTTAGGAGGTCCCATGAGAAAGAGCCAACAAGGATAGAGGATCGGACATGAGAAGCTCCTACAATTGGACATGGACCAACAACACCAACAATAGGTACACAGTCTGTAGATCTAGAGGATGAGCTAGATATTCCTTCCAGCTCCACTAAGAGGAGGCCAAGATGGGCCGAGCAGACTTTGAGAGATGTTGAGGACCATGTTGAGGCTCCTAGAAGCACCCTCAGGTAGAGAAGACCATCAACAAGATTTTCTAGTTATTTGGAATTATCGAGCAACATCATTGAGTTTAAGCGTTTCACTTTTGAGAAGGCTGCAGATGAAAAGGTTTGGAGTGATGCCATGGTGGAGTATAGCTCCATAAGGAATGATGTGTGGGACATAGTGCCAAGACAAGAGGGAATGTCTATGGTCACTTCTCGATGGATCTATAAGATCAAACATGCAACTGATGGCAGTGTTGAAAAGTACAAAGTGAGATTTGTGGCAAGAGGGTTCTCCCAGTGGGAGGGAGTGGATTACGAGGAGATATTCGCATTTGTTGCCGGAAATGCATCCATTAAAGCAATTATGTCCCTTGCTTCTGAGATGGGGTGTAGGATACATTAGATGGATGTGAAGATTGCTTTCCTCAACAAGGTTATTGAGGAGGAGGTGTATATTGAGCGACCTTAGGACTTTAAGGTGCATGGGAGAGAGTCTCATGTGTGCAGGTTGAAGAAGGCCCTTTATGGGCTGAAGTAGGCTCCACACACATGGGAAGTGAGGATCGATGGATATCTTCTTGGTTTGGGCTTCACTAAGAGTGAGGTAGACTCCAACTAGTACTATGTAATCGTTGAGGGTGAGCCACTCATCTTTGTACTTTATGTGGACAATCTCTTTTCGACAAGATCGAAGAAGCTCATAGGGATGTGCAAGGATCTTGTTTCGAAGTTTGAGATGAATGACACCGGCTTGATGCACTACTTTTTGGGTTGTGATTTGCATAAGCTTGGTGTCTTAGCATGTTAAACATGATTTATTGCCTCTTTAGGTGCTTGCTTGGTGGAGTAAGTGATTTATGTCTTCTTTCCTAAGTCTAACTTCGGAAAAGTACAATAATTAAAGTCAATTATGTTGAAAATTGGCAGTTATGGTCGAAATTTTTCAATAACAAATGATGGAGAAAATTCAAATTTTGACCCTTGACTAGGTCAACCTAAGGATGACAAATCAATCCCACAAGTGGAAAAGCCACCTCTTGACACTCATATAAATATGACTTCGTTGACCCTCATTTGGACATCCATCATCACACACAATTCACTCTGAAATTTGCAGAGACAAGTTCACAAGTGCGAAGGAGCTAAGAGACCTTTCCTATCTATGTTGACCAACACTTTCTCTTTCTTTTGACTTGTGTTGACTCAGGAGCTTTGACTCTATTTTGATTGAGTTGTTTGGATTATTTTGGGAGGTCTAATATTCCAAGAAACTTTGACTCTGTTACCACATCTTTGTCTTTGTTTTCAACCTTAGTCAATTTGGTTGGGGCATTTGACCAAAGTTTGCAGGAGGATTGTAGATCTGTTTGAACGAATTCTAACTGAGGAAAGAAGGTTGAATATTCTGTTGCATTGACCGAATTTTCGAGGTGTTGACTACATGGTTGACTGTTGATTTGACCAAAAATTGCAAAGTTTGTTAACTGTGGTTGACTGAGCTTCCATAGGTTGAAATCCGACCCTCTATTGCAGATTGCTATCTTTGACCAGATTTGACTCTCTATCATATTTGATTGGTTTTGACTTGGTTGACCTGAAAGGAAAAGGATTGACTTTGACTGGTTTATGGATGTACTATTGGACTATGTATCTCATGTTGAACATTGATTGACTAAGAAGAAGAATTGATTTTGCGTTTTGCCCTAGTCTTTGACCAAAAATCAATCTCATTGTGCTTGGCTATCTTCTTTTGTGCATTTTTGTTTACTATTCTATCTATATTTGCTTAACTATTACTGGGGTGAATGAATTTTTTTTAAGTAATATTGCAACATGGAACATGTGAAATTAACATGGTATCAGAGCTATGGTGAAGATTAGCCATTGGAAACCAGAGACCACCCCATTGAGACACTTCACTTGCTGATTAGTGATCAACTCTCTTAGACAAGATGACTTCCTCCTCCTTCAAGATTGAAGAGAAGCTGAATGATGCCTCCAACTTTGCAGCATGGAGGGCTAGATTGGATCTTACCCTTGAAGAGAATGATGTGATGGAGTATTAGGAGGGCAAGGTAGTTGAACCTCTTGAGAATGCCAATGCCAGTGTCAAATCCAAGTACAAGGAGGGTGAGATAAAGGCTAAGAAGATCATCATTGATTCTCTCAGAGATCATCTCATTACTTATGTGTCCAAGCTGAAGAAATCAAAGGAGATGTATGACAAATTGATTAGGATGTATGAGGTCAACAATCTTAGCCACATCATTTCCTTGAAGAGTCAACTTTGTGACATCAAGATGACCAAGTCAAAATATATAATAGGTTATTTCATGAGAATCTCTCAAATAAGAGATTAACTTCTTTCCATTGGAGAAATTATTCCTAATAGGGAGCTTGTGCATATGACCCTTGGAGGACTTCCCAATCATTACAGGGATTAGTAGTAGAAAGGATCTCCCTTCATTTGATGAACCCTTGGGCTCTTGCACTCAAGAAGAATCCACACTCATTTCGAGAGGAAGAATTCAGAGACAAGAAGGAGAACCTACAAACTTTGTAGCCAATGTCAAGAAAGGAAAAGGGAAAGGAATACCTTCTAAATGGAAGCCAAAGAAGCCAACTCCAACGTTCAACAATAATAGAAGGGACTTCTCCAAAGTCCAATGCTATAGGTGTGTCAAATCTGGCCACATAGCCTGAGATTGTCCCAAAAGAAGTGCTCTAAGGCCTAATATCAACAACAATGGCAACAACAAATTCAACACTAGAAGGAGAAGCTGAGGTCTTTTTGCCCATGCAAGTGTTGAAGACCCTCAAAAGAGGTCCAAGAACACAAGCTATGCTAATAATGTTGTTAATACTCAATTTGAATATTTTCTTGTTGTTGCTCTTTCTAGCTCATCTTCAGATAGAATTGATAGCTTGCTGGTGGATAGTGGGGCATCTAGACACTTTACTGGGTATCGTGAAGTCCTCTCAAATTTGGTTGAGGGAGACTAATTTGAAAATTATACTCGGGGATAATTCTTCTCATCCTATCAATGGGTCTACCTATGTTTCTTTTCATTTGGATTCTGGTCAAACCATTCATCTACAAGACGTGTTGTATGTGCCAATCTTGAAGAAGAATCTTGTCTCCATTTCAACTATGGAAGACAAACAATTTAGAAATGCATTCATTAATGGAAAAGTCCTTACATGGCCAAGGAAATCTAACTTAATTGAATCATTCACACTCGGTGTCAAAAATGGAGGCCTATACAAAGTATGTGGACAACCAATCCAAGAATTGGTCCATGATACCACTAATCAGAGTGAGTTTTGGCACTGGAGACTTGCTCCCCTTCATTATAAGGTTTGCCTAACTTGAGCAGGATGGTTTCAGGGATTCCCAAGATCCAAGTGGATCATGAAGGTGTATGTTAGTGATGTGCTAGTGGCAAGAATGTCAGGGGAACATTCCCTTCTAGTTGCAACAGATCTAAAGAGGTTCTTCAACTCATTCATTCTGTTCTTTGTGGACCCATGCCAGTGACATCGGTTGGAGGACATCTATATTATGTGATTTTTGTTGATGATTCTCCTATAAAACTTGGATTTTCTACTTGAAGACCAAGGATCAGGCTTTCAGCATGTTCAGGGACTTCAAAGCTCTAGTGGAAAATCAAACTAGAAAGAAGATCAAGATCTTGAGGACAAATAATGGAGGAGAATTCACTTCAAATGACTTCAAGGATTTTTGTAAGGAAATCGAAGTTAAGAGGGAGATGATTGTTCCATCAACAAAATGGAGTTACTGAGAGGAAGAATAGGGCCATCTTGGAAGCAGCCAAAGCCATGATTCATAATCAAAATCTTCCTATGTTTTTGTGGGGAGAAGTAACAAATACTGCAGTATATGTTCAAAATAGAAGCCCTCATCAAGCCTTGATGAACAAGACTCATGAAGAAGTCTTTACAGGTGTGAAATCGGGAGTTGGACACTTGTGAATATTTGGCTACCCTGTCTACTTTCATGTAATGAAGGAGAAGAGGTCAATGCTAGAGGCTTCAGGGAAGAAAGGTACATTTGTTGGTTATTGTGAAAATTTTAAATCTTAAAGGATATATATGTGCTAGGTCGAAGGAATGTTGAGCTCAACCAAAATGTGACCTTTGATGAAGATGTTGCTCTTGGAAAAGCAAGGGACTCTCTTGTCCCTGCCAACACCAAGAGAAAAGATGATACTATAGATGTAGATGCAGAGTCATCCATGCTTGAGCCTGCCCTTCCAGATGAGCCTATGGCACCTTTGGATCCTTTAGATCCTCCTCCTTGTGATCCTCCTTCTAGGAAGAGACCCTTGTGGCTTTGTTATACTTTACAGGATGCAGAGAGACACTCAGCCCTGAGAGTCACCTTCGGAGGAAGCAAGCAGCCTCATAGATATCAAGGATATGCTGCATTGATGAGTGACATCATACAATTTGAACCTTACAGCTATGAAAAAGCAATGAAGGAACAAGTCTAGAGAGATGCCATGACCGAGGAATACTAGTCCATCATTAAAATTGATGTATGGGAGGTTATTCTGAGGCCCGAGGGAAGTTTGTAGTGACTTCCAAGTGGATATAAAAAGTTAAACATGCAGTTGATGGTAGCATTGAAAAGTTCAAAGTAAGGATTGTGGCTAGAGTATTCTCCCAGAAAGAGGGAGAAGATTATGACAACATATTTGCACTTGCTTCCTGATAAATTACCATCTAATCTATTATTGCTCTTGCTACTAATCATGGTTGGAGTCTTCGTCAGATGGATGTGAAGAAAAAATTTATTCATGACATACTCAAGGAAGAAGTGTACCTCACGCAATTATAGGGCTTTAAGGGGCATGACAGGGAAACGCATTTTTGCAGATTGAAGAAAGCCCTCTATGGATTGAAGTAAGCCCCCAAGGCTTGGTATGCTTGGATTGATGGGTACCTGAAGAAGCTTGGATTCAACAAAAGCAATGTTGATTCAAACCTTTACTTCAAGGTTGTCAAAGGTATGCCTTTGATTTTGCTTTAATATGTTGATGATTTGTTCATGACAGGGGTAAAGCCTTTGATCATCTAGTGTAAGAGGGAGCTTGCCTCTGAATTTGAGATGAAAGATCTTGGGTTTATGCACTATTTCCTGGGCTTAGAGGTATGGTAGAGACCTGGAGAGGTTTTCCTCAGCCAAGGACAATATGTTGTCAAACTCTTTGAGAGATTTGGGATAGTGGATTGCAAATCCATGGCCACTCCGATGGAGGCGAACTTCAAGAAGTTATGTGGTGAAGTTGAGGGATTGGATCTAGCAGACCCTTCTATGTACTGGCAGTTAATTAGGGCCTTGATGTTTCTAGTCAACAAAAGATTAGATATATGTTTTGCTATTAACACCTTAAGCCAGTTCATGATGGAACCTTTGCATTCTCATTGGGTGGCTGCAAAACATGTGTTAAGATATGTACATGGGACAATCAATTATGGATTGAGATATGCCTTCGACAATGATTTGAGACTACATGGATATACAAAAGCATATTGGGCTGGGAGTGTTACTAACAGGAAGAGCACATCAACGTGTTGCTTTAGCTTGGGATCTGCCATGATTTCCTAGATGAGCAGGAAGCAGAAACTTGTCACTCTTAGTGCATCTGAGGCAAAGTATATTGCAGCTAGTATGGCTAGTTGTGAGGCAGTGTGGCTGCAAAAGCTCTTTGCAGAGTTATTTGATCACGTGCCAAATATGACAGTGATATATTGTGACAATCAAAGTGGGATCCAACTTTAAGAAAATCCAGTATTCCATGACAGGTCGAAGCACATTGAGATCAAGTACCACTATATAAGAGATAAAGTACAAAGTAGTGAGGCTCCAACACATCTCGACTGATGAGCAGGTCGTAGAAATTCTCACCAAGCCTTTGCCGAAAGCAAATTTCTTACTCTTCAGAGAATAGTTTCGAATGCAGGAGAATGTATGTATCTCTCCCTGAGAGGAAACACTACTGATCGAGAGCATTGAGCATATGCTCTTCCCCCAACCTTTCAACTGGCTATGGAATTGGTGGGGGGGGATGAGCAGTGAGACTCCTAGGTGTGAGGGTACTCCTTGAAGCCATGGAATTGGCTGAGTACATACCCCAGTATACATCCTATCCGCAAGTCACCTTTGTGTTTTTATAGACCAAGGGCCATATTGAGATGGTTAAGCTTGCCGAGATTGACACCCATCTGGCTATTTGGTGAGGAGACTTAGGTGTGTGTGATCTTAACCAAAGTCTGGTGCGAATGCCATGGACTTCGTTTTGGTAAATTAATCTCACTAAGTATTGGAAGCAGGTGTTCTACCACTTGATCATTAAGGATCAAGTTGGGTGAGAATCAGTCAATGGACATAGAGTGTGTGTGATCTTTACCAAGGTCATTTATGGTTGCCATGGACTTGGTTGCCATAAATCAACCTCCCCTATTGTCAGGGTGGATCATTCTTCTTCTTATATGGATTGAGTCATCATTGTTCAGTTGAATTGGGATGGGCTTCTCTTATGTTGGGAAATGTACATCCGAGATGAGACTTATGGTGTAGCCGAAAATTCCTCCCTAGTTGAGAGGGAGTGTTGAAAATTGGCAACTATGGTCAGAATTTTTCACTAACAAATGATGGAGAAAATTCAAATTCTGACCCTTGACCAAATCAACGTAAGGATGACAAGTTGGCCCCACAAGTGGAAAAGCCACCTCTTGACACTCATATATATTGATCTTCGGTAGCATCGGATGTGCTCTAGCCATGAAATTTGGTGGAGAGGCTAAGGCACATGAGATCTCCAAGACCCAAAAATCGTTTAGGGAAATTCCACCCAAATGGAGAGATATTAAAATAATTAATATTTTTAATGGGGTTCCTAAGTCTAAACTTAGGAAAATTAAAATATTAATGTGTATTAATATAAAATGGGTGAGAAAGTTCTAAATAACGAGGATCAAGCCAAATCTAATCTTAGTCGTTGATTAGGGAGTTAATCTCGATTGTTGAATCATCAACAGGAAAAGTATAAGAAGAGGCTTGAGGGTCAGTTGGAGATACACCAAGTTGATCACTCAATTCGATTTTCTGGGGCAGGGTTTGCTGAGAAATCGAGTTACTGATCTATTGCAGCGAGGGGCAGTTCGGCAGGAGGTTGAGAATACATAGCAGAGAGGCAGAGAAAGTGCTAGAGAGACAGTGCAGAGGCAGCGTGCGCTGACGCAAAGGCAGTTAGAGCTGACGCAAAGGCAGTTAGAGCTGACGCAGAGGCTTAGAGGGCCAGCACAGAGGATGCAGGAGGCCGAGAAGTTGACGTAGGCAGACGTAAAGGCTAGCAGAACTGACGCTGGGCTGAAGGAGTTGCACTGTGGTGTTTCTGTGGGGCAGACTGAGACCTGAGAGGTAGGCACAGAGCCGTAGAGGGTGACGCAATTCCAGAAGATAGCTTCAGTGTTCCACGGGGTCTCTTCCCCCCATCTGGGGGTTGAGTTTCCTAGCCTCCTCGCGCTCTGGGGACTTGGGGACGAGAGGGGGTCGTTTCCCCACGCTCCCAAAAAATAGGGTACGCAAGGGGTTGTTTACTAGGCAAAAGGGGTCTTAAGGGGTCTTGAACGGTCGTTTCCCAAGAAAAAATTCACAAATTTTTCTTATGAAACACAAAAATCGTAATTTTTTATATTTGTTGACCGACCGGGAAGGGTTTACATTATGTTCATTTCACATTTCATTTTTTGTTTGCTCCGTTGAATTGAACACTACCGCCATCGCCAAGCAGCCTTATGTCTACTCCTTAGTTGAACGGAATGTTGCCGCCTTCGCCAAGCAGCCTTCTGTCTGCTCCTTCGTTGAACAGATTACCTTGAGCAATCATGCTCATTTATCTTTTGATATGTTCTTATGTTATTTTGATTCTATAAAATTAAAAAATTTGACTCTTGATGTATCAGACTTGACGTTTATAATTTTATTTCAATATTCAGTATTCAATGTTCATAGTTGGAAGTGGAACATCAATATGGTTTGAAGTTTAAAGTTTAAAAGTTTAAACATTTATAATTTTATCATTTATTTTCATTGTGCATTGTTAGTAAGTTAGTAGACTAGTAGTTATACTATACAGTGACAAACTTACATGTATGATGTATGATTATAATTTATATGATAATGATATCAATGATCATGCTTTTCGTTTTAAATTTGTTTCAGTTATATGATTCATCGATTTATATTTTATATTTATAAGTTTTTAAGACCCTCGACGTCCCCCCACGTTTCCTATAATTTGGTGGGGAGCTTTTGCATAGGCCGCTCCTACGTATCCCCGCTCCCTCGCTTCCGTCGTCTTGGAAACTTGGTGGAACATTGGATAGCTCAGAGTAGCTTTTGTTGTCCAGCTAAGGAACAGTTGAAGTTGTTGTGGGACCAATCATCTGATTGTTGATTAGCCGAAGTCTCTATCTCTAGAGAAAGGTACTTCTATCGAGGACAATCTCTGAAGGGTGAGCCATTTTTGACACCCTAGTTATATTCAAAAAACTGCATAATAATAAAACCCTCATATCTGCCGCACCGGTTTTCCCGCATTGGGTTTTTCCGGGGACGATTGTCCAAAAATAACGGTGTCCCTTGCGTTGTCTTAGTTTATTTCAGTTGTTGATCTATATGTCGGTGAAGGCTGCAATTTTGTTTATTTCGATATTTATGCATATAAATAACTTGTAGGGGTTTTTGATGTGTTAGATTCAGAAATTTTCACATGGTATCAGAGCAATTGCAGATCACAAGAGGATTGAAGATGCCAGCAAGAGAAATCTGAAAAATTTGCAGCAGAAACAGTTCCCAAAGACAACATTCTTCTAGAGCTGAAGCGGCAAGAGGAGAGGTGATGTAGTGCTTAGAGGGTGACGCAGAGGCTCACGCAGAGCCTGTGTCAGCATTTCAAGCCAGGAGAGGGGCCAGCGCAGAGGCAAAGAGGGGTAGATCAGGCCTACGCAATGCCTGGTCATCTTTCTCAGCCAAGAAAAATCGAAGTTGTGGCCAGGAGGTGTAGATTCAACCCAAGTCATGATTGCGCAGAGCCTAAAGGGCTCAAATTCTTCAGTTGTCAGGGCTAAGGGAGTTGTGCAGATTGTGATTTGAGGAGTTGGTGGGATGTTGTTTCTATTTGTACAGAACAGTGTCTAAGGAGACAAAACCAAGGTAGAGGGAATCACTACCTCGACGGATTTCTTGCCAAGGAATCCAGATCCAAGTTGCAGTCACAAGGAGGATTGGAGAGGAGTGGTTCAACAGTTGGCCAGAGGATTTCCAGGAGGGAAATCAGGACTCAGAGGGATTCTAGAAGAGCAGAGACGGCAGTGAACGGATTGAGGGATGAGGACAAATTGGACGGGGCTTCCAATTTTGTCATCTTGAAGGCCAAGATCCTGGTAATCCTGGATAAACATCACGTTAAGGACTATACCTTGAAAACCGTAGTTATCCTAGTTGACCCAATTGCTAATGAGAAGTATGAGGAGGCCGAGGCGAAGGCGAAATGCATGATCCTTGATGGGGTCAAAGATCATGTCATACCACATATTGCTTAGAAGAACACAACAAGCGAAATGTCGGAGGCCCTCCCCACCTTATACTAGGGCTCTTTCGTGTAGCGGAAGATGCTATTGGAGAATCAACTGAGATCATATCAGATGCAGAAAGGGGAGGAGATAGATCACTTCCTCCTCAGGTTGCAAGGAATTTGCAACCAGCTTACTTCTGTGGGGTCTACATCGGATCCAAAGTTTATGGTCAGGACTGCTTTGAATGCAGTCTCTGAGGACTAGGAGATGCTTCTCCAAAGCACCATGGGAAAAGCGACTCTCCCCAGATGGGAGGAGATGTGGGCAACTCTACGACAAGAGGAGATCAGGAGGTTAACCAAGGCGAAGGAGGAGGAGGATGCGGCTCTAGCATCTGCGGGACAACAAGGGAAGAGGAAGAAGAAGGACATCTCCAAGGTCAAGTGCTTCAATTGTAGGGAGCTGGGACATTATTCATCTCAATACCCCAGGAAAAAAGGCAAGGGAGAAGCTTCCAACTCAAACGCAGTACCAACAAAGACGGAGAAGGAAGTCGAGACTGATGATGATTATGCCATGAGTGCTCATAGAAGAGGTGGGGTGACATCGAGTTGTAGTTAGAAGGACTATATACTAGGGGTAGGATCCTTGAGGTGCCCAAACTTTTGGATCACATCTGGCTACGAGAGTCATTAACGACAGTAGCATGATGACAGTTGTTGGGTGGAGCAAAGTGTGGTGGAGCGGCAAGGTAGTGCTAGAGTGCAAAAGTCTGTAGCAGCACAGAGGTTTCTGTAGTAGCGCAATGGCAGTAAAAGGAGCACAGGATAACAACAAAGGTAGCTTCATCATCACGAGGCTTCCAGACTAGCTGAAATGTTAGTATTTGGGTTAAGTCAGTTACTTACTTCTCGGTAACTAAGTTGCACTGCAGCAGTTAGCAGTGGCAGTGTTATTGGCAGCATGATGCAGCACGCTGAGAGGGAGCCACAGTACAGATGTAGAAGTGGCAGTGGCAGTGTCATGGGAAGCAGTACAAGAAGTAGCAATGTAGAGGATGTGAAGCAGCAGGTCAAGCATCAGCACAGGTACCGATGTGAAGGATCAGTGTGAGGTTTTTATGGTGAAGCATTACTAGAGCACATTCCTCGCTAAGAGGGAGTGTTGATTTTTGGTAGCATCGGATGTGCTCTAGGCATGAAATTTGGTGGAGAGGCTAAGGCACATGAAATCTCCAAGACCCTGAAATCGTTTGGAGATATTCCACTCAGATGGAAAGATATTAAAATAATTAATATTTTTATTGAAGTTCCTAAGTCTAAACTTAGGAAAATTAAAATATTAATGTGTATTAATATAAAATGGGTGAGAAAAACGAGGATCAAGCCAAATCTAATCTTAGTCGTTGATTAGGGACTTAATCTCGACCGTTGAATCGTCAACAGGAAAAGTATAAGAAGAGGCTTGAGGGTCAATTGGAGATACACCAAGTTGATCCATCAATTCGATTTTTTGGGTCAGGGTTCGCTGAGAAATCAAGCTACTCATCTATTGCAGCAAGGGGCAATTCGGCAAGAGGTCGAGAATACATAGCAGAGAGGCAAACACAGTGTAAAGGAAGGTTGGGCTGACGCAGAGGCTTAGAGGGCCAACGCAGAGGATGCAGGAGGCCGAGAAGCTGACATAGGCAGACACAGAGGCTAGTAGAGCTGACATTGTGCTGAAGGAGTTGCACTGTGGTGTTTCTATGGGGCAGACTAAGAGCTAAGAGGCAGACGCAGAGCTGTAGAGGGTGACACAATCCCTGGAGGGTGACACAGTTCTAGAAGATACCTTGGATTAGTATTTGTTGTCTAGCTAAGGAACAATCGATGTTGCTATGGGACCAATCATCTAGTTGTTGATTAGCTGGAATCTCTGTCTCCGAAGAAAGGTACTTATGTCGACGAAAATCTCTAAAGGGTGAGCCATTTCTAGCACCCTAGTTGTATTCAGAAAACTGCATAATAATAAAACCCTCATATCTGTTGCACCGGTTTTCCTGCATTGGGTTTCTCTAGTGACGATTGTCCACAAATAACGGTGTCCCTTGTGTTGACTCAGTTTATTTCAGTTGTTGATCTGTATGTTTGTGAAGGCCGCAATTGTGTTTATTTCGATATTTATGCATATAAATAACTTGTTAATGTAAAGACAAGTAGGAGATAATAAATCGGATATTGCAGTAGGGGTTTCTGATGTGTTAGATTCAGAAATTTTCACAATATAAATATGATTTCGTTGACCCTCATTTGGACATCCATCATCACACAAAATTCAATTTAAAATTCGCAAAGACAAGTTCACACATGTGAAGTAGCTAGGAGACATTTTCTGTCTGCATTGACCAACACCTTCTCTCTCTTTTGACTTGTGTTGACCTACGCATTTTGACTCTGTTTTGACCGAGTTGTTTAGACTTTTTTGGGAGGCTAAATATTACGGGAATCTTTGACTCTGTTGATTGCAACTTGATCTCTATTTTCTGGGCATGTTCCTTGAGGTTGACTGCAAGCTTTGACTAGAGTTTGGCCGTAGATTTGACTGAGGTATTTGACCGAAGATTGCAAGAGGGCTTTCGATTTGTTTGACCGAGTTTTGACTGAGGAAAGAAGGCCAAATATTCCACTGTGTTGACCGAAGTTTTTCGGGCATTAATTGTTGACTTTGACCAAAAATCGCAAGGCTTGTTGACTGTGGTTGACCGAGCTTCCATACGCCGAAATTCAGCCCTCTATTGCAGACTATTATCTTTGACCAGAATTGACTTTCTCTATCTCATTTGATTGGTTTTGACTTGGTTGATCTAAATGTCAAAAGATTGACTTTGACTAGTTTATGCATGTACTATTGGACTATGTATCTCATGCTAAACATTAGTTGGCTAAGAAGAAGAAGAATTAATTCTGGGTTTTCCCCCCTGTGGGGTTTTGACTTGGTCTTTGACCATAAATCTTTGTGTCTCAATGTGCTTGGCTAATCTTCTATTGTGCATTTTTGTTTACTATTCTATCTATAATTGCTTAACTGTTACTGGGGTGAATGAAATTGTTTTAAGTACTTATTGCAACATAGAATAGGTGAAATTAACAAACTAATTATTGTGGACTATTAAGTCATTTCTAAGGATAAATAATTTAGTTATTTAAGTGACTTAGAAATAATCTCAATCATTGATCTCCAAGATCTTTTAGAAGGGAAATTAGGGTTAGGGATTTGGGTTTAATGAAGATTATAAAAGAAGCCTAGCTAAGTGGTGAAGACACAAGAACACAAGAGAGAAAGCAACTACAACATTTTTGGGAAAGTGATTTCTCAAGGAGAGAGCGAATTCCCTGGAGCATGAGACTTAGTTCAATTGTGGAGAAGGAAGAATATAGGGATAACTTCGGGGTGTTTTCAGGAGGCCAATTTACTGGGAATTAGAGAGGGTGAATTGCTGAAGTGAGAAGGAGGCAAAATTGTTGGGGAGGCCTACTTTCCAAGGCCAAATTGTGAGTGCATAGAGGACAAATGAGAGCTAGGCACAAAGGCCGATTTTCTGATGAGAGATGGTCAACTTTTCTTTAGGCCAAATTTATTGCAGGTCGATTTCCAGTGGGATTGATTTTCCTTGGGCTGAATTATTCCAATGTGGCTGAGTTGCAAGTTCCATTCACTATATTTATCTTTGAAATTCTCTATGGGTTGAAACCCTAATTTTCCAAACTAATAAATGATAGAGAATTGTTGTGGGTGAATTATTTATATTGCAATGTGTGATTGATTTCTCGGATTTAATTCCATTGCATATATTTCTATTGTTGAAATATCACACAGCCCTATAGAAACCCACACAGCAAATTAACACACAATAATCAAACTAGCAACACACAAAAGAAAAACTAGTGGAAAAGGCAGAGAGCCATCATGTGGTCTCTCATGCTCATGTAATTCTCTCTTTTTCATTAAAAATAATTGAATATAGTGTTACAAATAAATAGATGAGAGACAGTGTTCTCAAGATAGTGCATGCTATCTTAGACACTTTTGGTTGAGATAATTTCTCCTTTGGTTGAGATAATTTCTCACTATACACACACCAATATAGGAGTTACCTAAACTAACTCCTATCCTAGAGGAACAACCCAAGAGTTAGGCACAAATTCCTAACTTGGAATATTTAATTTATTTATTTATTTTTGGATTTATTATTGTTTTGTGAGAGAGGCTAACATTCCCCCCCTCAATGATAAATCCAAAATAAGAACGAGGAACCATCTTCGAAGTTCTCATGTTGATCCTCAAAAACATTGCCTAAAAAAACCGCCAAAATTGGATGCTGGAAAAAACTCAAATCTGAAGAGAACATGAATCAGCTGCATGCCTGATTCATCTCTGAATGTCACTTGACAACTCCACCACGTGCCAAACTGCAAAAAGATCCACCTATCCTTTGCTTGAAAATAGCATCCGGTGTCCACTGACACAATTTGATGAACGCACACTGGTGTATTTGCTGATGATGATCGCCCACTGGCTGATGATGTCAAAAAACAACTCAATGTTGCTTTTGCTATGATGAAAGCTGCTCATTGTTGCTTTGTTGTTGGTCGCCCACTAGCGAATTTGTTGATGCTCACTGTTGATGAAAAATGCCCACTAGCTGATGAAGATGCCCACTGGCTGCTTCACTGATGTTGTCGAGACTTTCAGTCTGACAACCACTTGCCAATTTCATTGACATTTTCCCCCCTTTGTCAGTTGAAAGGAGAGACAATATTCTTCAAATTATATCTGAATTCTGAACTCCCCCCCTTCAGGTGTAGGAGAGTGTCACTATTGTACTCCCCCGTTCAGTTGCATGAGAGTACCATCATCGTTTCACTGTTGGCTGCACTATGTGTGATTGTAGTTGGTTGGAGAACTGAGACAATCTTTTTTGACTGTGGATGACCATTCCCAAGGATCGAGCCATTAATAATGTATCTTCAACCTGGCTGATTTTTATCTGTGCTCATTGCTGCTTTTGCTGTCAATCGCCCACTGGGTGATGATGTCGAAAAACTGAGAATCCACATTAAAAATATTAATTATTTTAATAAAATACAATCCACATAGAATTTCTCCAAATGATTTCTGGGTCTTGGAGATCTCATGTGTTCTAGCCCCTCCATAAACTTTCAGAGCTAGATCACATCCAAGCTGATGATGTGACGCTTTGTGCTTATAAACTTAATTGATTATGTTAAAATACCTGTGATTTTATTTTTTAGTAATTAAATATTTATTTTGTTAATTAAATAAATTGTTAGGAATAAATAATTGCTATGAGAAAATAAATCTAGGTTGGTATTAGGGGACTTAACACAATTATCTAGATGAAATATTGCCCCCACTAAAAACAACGCGAAAAATGTCTTAGTCTACACTCAACCATCAAATTTCACGTTATTGGGTGTCTTTCCTTCAATTTTTCACGATGGATTGAAATTCTAGATGAAATATTGTCCCCACTAAAAACAACGCCAAATATGTCTGAGTCTACAGTCAACCATCAAATTTCACGTTATTGGGTGTCTTTCCTTCAATTGTTCACAATGGATTGAAATTCTTTGAGGATTGTGCAATATGCCTTAGGACCGCACAAATGCACTCTTCAACTAGAGTCTTCTTAAAATGAATAAAAATATCTCTTTTCTATTAAATAACGACTCGGAACAATATCCAAAATAAATTGAACTGCATTTTCTTTATTGAAGCCCCAATTTTAAACTGTGCCCTCAATTTTCTATATTGAATTCAACTAGAATTGAAACTCTTGGGCAACCTTCCTATATTGGAGAAAAGCCAGCGTGAAAAATGTACTCACAAGTCTCAAAAACACATAATTAACACAGGCCTGTGTGGGATCTGCTAATACTTATGGGTCTGACACACTGCTTGCTAGGTTGACTTGTTTTACTTGACCCAAACTAAGACCATGTTGTTACATTTTAAATTATTTTCAACTAGAATTAAAACTTGTGGGTAATTTTCTTGTGTTGGAAGCCAGGGAAAATATGTACTCACAGGTACCAAAAACACATGATTAGTGTGCAGTTCTACATAGGATCTGTGGCAGTACCTATGGGATTGACACACTGATCATGATTCATGAGTTTGACTTGTTGATGAAGTTTTTTTACTCAACCCGACAAACAGACTGATCCAGTCTCATTCCATTAGTCCAGGTTGAATCTCTGGTGAATTTGTCCATCGATCTATGCTACATATCTGAAAAATTTGTTTATTTGGGCACACTCTGTAAGTCCTTTCCTTATATAATTTTTACACCAAACATTTTTTTATTCTTCTCATTTTCATTATTGTTATTTCCTTCACTAGTTTTGCAACATCTAAGTTCTTTGAGCACAACAATTGTATAGGTGTCTTTATGGCCTCTTGTAGGCAGCATCCACAATCTTCACTTTCCACATGCAGTGCTTGGTTCATGTGAAAATTCTATTGTAGTTATTGGTTATCATTCTTCTGTCTTTGTAGATTATTTGTCTTCATCTATTTCTGCAGATTACTGCAATTTCACCAAAAATTAATCACAGAAATTGAGAAAATATCTCACATAAAAATTGGACACCAATATTTTTGAACCAAATAGTCGCTGAAAGAACCCCAAAGGGAAAACCACTTCTACAGATGAGGGTTTATTTATTTCTTTAGCAAATCTGTAATTGAAATTTACATAACTGTTTGTTGTAAAATAACAAACCTCTGAAAAATTAGTTTCTTCACTTCTGCAAGCTGACTCGACCTCCTTGAGGCAACTCGGCCCCTCTAAATCAATTCAGCCTCTCTCTATGGCACTAAATCGATCCAACTGGTGTGTTTTTGACAAATAACTAGGCCTCTTTGGAAACTCACTCACTGGGAAAATAACTTGGCCTCCACTGGAATTCCGACCTTCACTGGCAAACTCAACTCCCGTGCAAACCGACCACAATGGAAAATTCACACTTGCTCCAGCAATTAGGCCTTTCTGAATCAATTTACACTGGTTGGAAAAACTCAACCTCTACAAATAAATCAATCTCCCTCTATCACTGAGAATCTGGAAATCACTGTGAAGAATTCCTCTCTGGCAAAATGATCTCAATCACTGTTGATCCCTACTGCTGGTGTCTCCCACACTATCATTGTGCCCTTGTTATCGCTGCAAATATGCTTGTCCGAATGATCTTCAAAGGCCCCATAAATCTCCTCTTATAATCTCTTGTTGACGAAACAACAACTATGATCTAACTATAATCGATGGCTAAGATCATCTTGACTTCTAAAAATCACTTTTCTAGAAGTCTCTAGAGCAAAATCAATTTGTCTCAATTAATTCTGATTAATTAACCCATTTCCCAAAGTTAGACTTAGGAAAATAATTAAAATTGATTTATTAAATCTAATTAAGACATCACTTAGAAACGTTTTCTAGGTATTGGAGATAATTGATCCACTTGTGCTCCTAGCCTCATAGACACCATCTAAGACTATAACACATGTTTGAGTTACAAAAACTAACACTCCCTCTTAGCAAGAAAGGTGTTCTCCATGACTCCCAACTTATCCCTAAACAAACAAACTTTGCTTCATCCAAGCCCTTTGTCGGAATATCGCAACCTGCTCATATGTGGAAACATATTGTAGCCAAATTGGTCCACGTTGTACACAGTCCCTGATCAAGTATTTGATGTCGATGTGCTTTGGACTATCATGAAACATTGGATTCTCAGAGAGCTTGATGTAACTTTGATTATCACAGAAGATATTGGTCAAATCCAACCTCTGACCAAATAGTGCCGCTAGCAACTTCCAAAGCCAAATAGCCTCACATATAGCCATGCTCATTGCCATGTATTCTTCTTTAGCAGAATTCAGTACCATGGTCCTGCTTTCTGTTGTACCAAGAGACAATCCTTGCTCCAGTACTGAAGCAACACCCTAAGATGTTTTTCCGATCCACCGCACTACCTGCCCAGTTTGCATTTGTATATCCCATCAACCTGCCACCATCACCTCAAGTATATCTCAACCCATACTCGACTGTACCTCATAGATATCGTAGCACATGCTTCGTTGTTGTCCAATGTACCCTCTTTGGTTCAACCATGAACTAACTAAGAGTGTTGACTGCAAAGCAAATGTTTGGCCTAGTGCTGACCAGATACATAAGAGAGCCAATAAATTGCCTATATAAGGTGCAGTCCGTTGAAAAATCTAGGGTAGTTAGCATTAGATGGATTCTTCTATACTTGATAACAATTTGTGAGATGCTATTTATCTTATCTTGATCTTCTTCTTATTATGAGTGTGTGTGTTTACTTCATCAAACTGCTACCAAAACAAAGACACAAGAACACAAGAAGTTGGCATTTTGCCAGGGCCAAAACCTCTCCCTTTTGGAGAGGAAAACCCACACATAATTCTTCTTATAGAGATTCTAATTGACGAACACCAAGACCATTATGCTTGACCCTCTATGCCACTCCAAGACTAAGACACCAATCCTCTCTTCTTTGCCACTGTTGAGATCATCATCAACATTGCCATACCATGATTGATCCTTCATCTAGATCACTGTTGCACCATATCCCCATCTTCACTTAGATAATTATTGCACTTTTATTGAGATCATTATTATGTCAACAACCTTGTCTTTATTGAGATCATCATTGTGTGTTCATGATTATTTCTATATCGAAAGTATCGCTGTACTTAGAAGGTATGTTGAGACAGCTAGTATTACTGTAGGATCATCAAGGTCCTTATCATTGCAATGAGACTGTGACTGTGAACATGTCGAGAGTGTATTATCCTCAAGTATGCCGAGACTGTGTATGTTAGTTGAGACAGTGAGGATCACTGAGATTCTTCTCATGCCAGACAATTGATATTCACCGAGACTATAATTGTATTCCTCCTGCACCTGCACCAAGACTGTTACAAAGACATCCAAAATGTATCATGTACTGCGGATTGACTCCTGTACTTGTCCAAGACTTAGAAGATCCGAAAATATTGTTCTCTTGTACTTTTGTACCCATCCGAAATTCAGAGAGAAATCCGAGTTTTGTCTTCTCCTTTTTTGCACAAACCATGACTGGGTATATATAGTGGTTTGCCCTTGTATTTGAGTCGAGTTGTCCACCGAAGGGATGTGTCTACATAATTGAGCCAACTTGATGTTAATATTAATTTTGAGGTCATCTTGACTGTTCTCTTCATCATTTTGATTGCAGTCTTCTTCACTGGAGGATAGTGTTTGTCTTGGAGGGCTACTTGACACTAGGTTAACTCATGTTCATTACATAAATGCTCAAGAAGAGCTCCTCAATATAATTTTGACTCTTTGACTTTCCTAGACCTATAGAATGAGCAAGAAACTCATATGTATAATTTATAAAATTAATAATTCTTTTTCTTGAAAAAGATCAAAATCACATTGACAAATACCGAACCTAGTTACCATTTTCTTCAACACTCCCTCTTAACTAGGGAGGTCTTTAGAATGGTACTTGGTTATTTTCAATCTACAAAATTTCTCATAAGAAGAATCGGATTAGTAATCCCATCTGTATAGCATCATATCAATCAGCATTGTCATAGTGCAAGGCCTTGACTAACAACTCCATCTCTTCACGAGACCATGAGCTACAATGCTGGCAATACCAATGATTTATAGACACCTTCATCATTGTCTCTCAAGGTACATACCCACCCGGGTGTTCACTGAGTATGACCTTCTAAGACTATTCTTATCTTGGGTTCCTAGCCCTTAAAGGATATCGATCCTCTTGCCTACTCTTATTTTGGATGCCCTACACATCCTCAAAGAGTATCGGATGTCAGATGATTACCCAATCCTCCCATTCTTTCTTCTCAAGTGAAGACAAGAATGTTGTGTCTATTATCTATCTACATTTACATTCATAGCCTTCATCTAGACTTATGGTTGTTAATCCTGGTCTAGTGCATGACACATGACATGGAAAAAACACAATAGTCACTCATTTGTAATTAGGGGTGATCTTAATTCAAACTCCCTCCTGATTAGGGACTTGTCAGAGCTCCCTCTTAGCTAGGGACTCTTCTATATATCAACAACTTTTTCTTTGTGGGTCCTTTAGCTACTTGATCAACTTCTCTCCTTGATGTCATGAAATTTGGTTGAGCTTCTTCTTTATATGGCAACAACCATCAATCACTTTCCTTCTTATTTCGTCATGTCATTCCTTTCTTCATGGAAAGTGGCCTTCTTGGTATCTATCCGGAACCTTCTTCATATGGCTACTTCTTCCTCATCATCTTTCTTTTAGGAATTTCCATCCATCACATGAATGCTAGTTGTACTTGTACTTACAACTCTTGTGACAGTAGCCCTGCATGAACTCATCCAGATATTATTCAAGAAATCAAAACATAACATTAAATCAAATTATACCTTTCAAGATGGCTCTTCATCATGACATCTTCTTGTAGGTCTCAGCATCCTGCATACATGTTGACACATCTAGCAAAGATATCCATTGTCAAGGGTCTTCATCTTTTTCAGAATTTCATCAGAGTATTCATATCTTTCCAAGAGATTTCCTAGTCAAATCTTCTTGGTCTTTTGGATGTTGATCACCTTCATCATGGTTGCATATCTCACGATCTCTTCCTTCCTCACACATTCCATTTCCAGGAGCTTTCAATCAAAGTTTCTTAGTCAACTACCTCATCCTTCATATGAGGACATATTATGTTGATTTCATTTAGTGTGACTTATGCCTTCCTGCATTCTTTTAGAGGAGAAGATCCCTTTTCTCTTGATCATGCTTCTCAAGATAGAAGTAATGATCCATGTTACCTGCAACCAAATGACATGACATTATAATATTAAATAGAGGCATACATACCTCATTTTACCTTTAGGTCATCTAGGCTTCTTTCAGCAACTTCCTTTTTTGATCTGCTTCATGCCATCACACCATCATCCCATGAATTCCATAAGTAGGAGTTCTTGATGAAACACTTGCTTCCTCTCTAGATTAGTGAAACCTCTGATGAGGATTCCATCAGAGAACCTTGAGGATCTTACATATCCCCATCTGGCAGATGTTTCCTTTTTTTCTTGATGTATGATGAGCCTTGTCCTGGAATGACATCTGTCTTTCCTTCAATGTTCAATGAGATTCCCAAGAGCTAAATCTGCCATGGATTTTGTCCATTTTGTCCTTAATGATTCCCATGGTGATGTCACGAGCTCTTGCTTCTATTGCTTCCATGATGCCATGATGCATCTTATAATCATAATCACAAAATCTAGGAGCTTATGATAGGACCTTTTAGTGAGGGATACTATCTTACTCGTAGGAGAGCTTTGTTACTCCCTCTTTCCTTGCCCCTTTTCTTTAGCTTCCTCCATTTTTCAGTGATATGAGCTTCCAAAATCTTTCTATAGCATTGAATCTTAACTATACTTATTTTGTCTCGCTTGAGGACCAACCTTGCCTTCCTTTTCTGCACAAGGTTGAGTTCTTTTAACCTTTGACATTTTTGCCATCAACTTGTCCTTCTTTATCTTGCATAGAGACTACAAGTTGCTGAATGAGGTAACCTTCTTGTTCATGGATATTTGTTACCTTGCTAGTGCATCAATGATGGTTGCCTTCATTCCTAGATCTTATATATAAGACCTTGTGAAGATATCCTACATCCTTTGATGCCTTCTTACTTTCGTGTAGATCAGATTTCATTTGACGTTATTTATTGCATCTTAAGAGAATGAGTTTATCGTCTACATCACTTTGATGTCTCCAATTTTGCTATGTGAAGCAACCTTTCATGAATATCCCTTTTCATAAATTCAAAGGAGACCTTTTGATGACTTCAGCTACTTAGTGGACTATGTCTATTCTCCTTCTTCATGCAAGGAATCTTGATAACCCATCCATTTCATAGATGTCCTTGGAATCATGAAGTCATTTAACCAAACTTGAATATAGAATGAAAGGATACTTACTTGTCATGTGAAGATGAAATCTTCACCTTGATGCTTTCTTCAATGATCTCCTTCAATGAGATTCTTGCTTGAGCTGCCTAGTACAATAGAGTTTCAGACCCTTTCTTGAGACTTCCTTGAATTTTTCAACACCAAGCACTAATGCCTTTTATGATATGTTGAGATTATTTGATTCCTTGACTATGAGGGTATGGAATTGAAATCAAGAATTTTGAGAGCACTGTCATGATGCCTATCCAAGATGTGGCATTGTGTTCTCCTACTGAAGTGATATTGTTGTAATGTATGATGTGGTTGTATGTCCTTGTAACCTTGTTGTAGTGCTCCTTGCTGGAGTAGAACCTTGCTTGAGTTGACTAGCATTAGAAAATATTTTTGAGACCTTCGAGCATTGTTCAATACCATGCATCGAAACCACTTCAGACTTAAGTTATTGATATCTTTGTGGTATGACATAGATTGTAACGACACTCAATTTGGGGCTAGCACTGAAACTGTGAGAGGTACTTCTTTCGACTGTGATCTGAATTCTGAGCAATGGTATTGGGACTTCAATTTATCTGAGATTACTTGATCTTGAATTGTCTTGTTGTTGTATGCTTCTTGTTGAAGACTGATCTTTCAATTCCTTCAACTTGTTTTGATGCCCTCCTTGAATTTGATCCTTAAGTGTCTCTCTGCTGCCCTTCCTTTGACTTTTGAACCTTGGCTCTGATTCCATGTTGAAGAATCTAGGGCGGTTAACATTAGATGCATTCTTCTATACTTGATAACAATTTGTGAGATGCTTTTACTATTTATCTTATCTTGATCTTCTTCTTATTATGAGTGTGTGTGTGTTTACTTCATCAAACTGCTACCAAAACAAAGACACAAGAACACGAGAAGTTGGCATTCTAACAAGGCCAAAACTTCTCCCTCTTGGAGAGGAAAACCCGCACATAATTCTTCTTATAGAGATTCTAATTGACGAACACCAAGACCATTATACTTGACCCTCTATGCCACTCCAAGACCAAGACACCAATCCTCTCTTCTTTGTCACTGTTGAGATCATCATCAACATTGCCATACCATGACTGATCCTTCATCTAGATCACTGTTGCATCGTATCTCCATCTTCACTTAGATAATTACTGCACTTTTACTGAGATCATTATTATGTCAACGACCTTGTCTTTATTGAGATTATCACTATGTGTTCAAGATTATTTCTATATCGAAAGTATAGTTGTACTTAGAAGGTATGTTGAGACAGCTAGTATTATTGTAGGATCATCAAGGTCCCTATCATTGCAATGAGACTGTGACTATGAACATGAGGAGAGTGTATTATCCTCAAGTATGCGGAGACTATGTATGCTAGTTGAGACAATGAGGATTATCGAGATTCTTCTCATGCCAAGACAATGAGGATTATCGAGATTCTTCTCATGCCAAGACAACTGATATTCACTGACACTATAATAGTATTCATCCTGCACACCGAGACTATTACAGAAACATCCAAAATATGTCCTCCTGTACAGCGGATTGCAAACTCCTATACTTGATCGAGATTTCAGAGATCTGAAAATATTGTTCTCTTGTAATTTTGTACCAATCCAAAGTTCAGAGAAAAATCCAAGTTTTGTCTTCTCCTTTTCTGCGTAGACAATAACTGGGTATATATATAGTGGTTTGCCCTTGTATTTGAGCCAACTTGTCCACCGAAGAGATGTGTCTCCATATGTGAGGAGGAAAGAATGGGCTAGGGTTGTGCTCTTGTCCCCTAGACCCCCTTTTGGATATTAACTTTGGATTCTAACCCCATGGGATCTCTTTTACTGACAATTTGGCTTTAGGGATGGTATTTCACAGGAAACCTTGATTTTGGTTACGTGGTCCCGCTTCCTCATCTACATATATTACCCCCTTTCCACTCATTATTACCCCATTCATCATTTCTCCCACTTGAGTCCACATTCTTCCACTGGGTCTACATAGCGCTAGTTCTCCCCTTCCCCTTGCCCACACCTTGGGTCAAGCCTAGAATGATGCCCCGGAAGTTGATGCAGCTAAAAAGAAAAGTAAAAGCACAATTGGCCACATTTAATAGGAAAACATACCACAAAATGTAAAAGATGGTTGGGGCAAACACATTTAGCATGTGGGCTAAAGCAAATGCATGAGCTCTACCCCATCATCATGGCCATGACCCTGGTTCTTACAGGCTCTATGAGCCCCCTTCATCATATGAGAACCCATGATTGTCCCAACCCCTAGTGGGAAATGAACCACCCTACTTTAAAAGGGGGCATCCACTGCTATATCTCACACATCATGCTCTTACCCCTTGAGCCCCGAGCAATTAGTTGAAGAAAAATCATAAAAAGGAAAAAGACATAAAGAAGGGTGGAAAAATCAAGTTTGGGGAACCTCATGTACCACGATTTCTCCCTCCTATATAGTATATACCCAAGCTAGCTACCCTTGTACCCCAACATGTGGCCCACGGCTACCCTTTCTCATTCCCTATTCCATTCACCTCTTTATCCCATGCCACCACCTTTTAAAGGATGTACCTTGGAAGTATATCCCCTTTAAAAGTAGAAACCACCTAATGGGATGCATGGTTAATCCCATTCGGTGTTTGGAGATGTTAGCACATGCCAAAGCCCATTATGGAAGGGCAGGCCATTATGAAGTCCCCACCTATGGTCCATGGTTTGTAAGCTCTTTTACTCAATTTTTTTGATCACTTGTGGCACTGGAAGGCTAGGGGATGCATTGGATCTTATGCGAGATTGTAGGTGGTCTCCATCATTGGTTTGGTCTCCCTATACGGGGTCCTAACCCTCCAAAGGCCTACATTGACACATGTAGGGCATGTGTTGAGAGCCATGGGTCTCCACAAGAGTAGACAACACTCCATGGATCCCGAAATATGTCAGAGATTAGCTCAAGATCCACCTATTTGACGAGGAAGATGCACCTGGTTCACCTTTGCCTAGCAAGCCCAACAAATGTACCATGAACTTGGAAGCTGACACGGGACATATAGGATGATGTGCAATCACCTACATCATCATCTGAGCCCTTATAGATGATCTACAGGCATCTTCGACTTACTTGGAGACCCATGAAGTCACTTGTCTTCCCTCACAACCATTGGGAGCACCACAGGTTTATTATGTGGAGAACAAGGAGCCAACCCCTTGTCCATTACTTTTGAAAGTCCAACTCATCATTTTGGCAGTTATGGACTTCATCAAGCCTCTGAGACAGCCCAACGACATGCATTATTGATCATTCGACCTCTTGGGAGGCTTATTATTTTATTTGTGAGCTAGTTTGGTGGGCTTATCACCATTAGATGGTTATTTGCACATTATTTTAGTTGATTGACTAATGTAAGCTGAAATTAGGGAATTCGAACTCCTAATGAGTGTATAAATAGGAGGAACATGAATTCATTTGTATCATCACTTTAGATTGGATCATTCTTCTCTTTGGAGAATTTTGTACTTTTTCTGGGATGATGAATTGGAACATGGATGAATTTTGATGTTTGGATTGGAGTATTTTATCTTGGAGCTTCTTTACGGTCAAATTATTGATGCTTGGATATGTTCTATTACATGTAAGTACATGTTATGAAACCAGCTCAAGAAAAGATAGATCAACGCCTTAGAATTCAGCCTCTTTGAGAGGGCAACCTCCTTTACATTACATAAATGAACAATTCTTCGATGATTCAAATGATAAAACCTCCTTTCTAGATATCGGAGTCTAAGGAGTCACAATATAACCCAGCCGACCTAACAATAACAATATAAAGCCACAAAAATAATAATAGAGGGACTCTATGGGGCCCAGTAATAACAATATGGGGATAATAGGGGCACAACAATATTAATAAGGGATAGAACTACAATAGTAATGGAGTAATCACTAGTATTATAGGGACCCAACATGCCCCTCTCCTTCAAAAAAGTGTTGTCTTCAACGCTTGAGTAGTTCTGGATGCTTCTGTATAAAATTATCATCTCCCATGTGGAATCTTCAACAGATAAGTTCTTCCACTTGATAAGATACTCTGAAATTAATCGATTTCGTAGCTGTCGAGTTCTTGTTTCTGTGACTGCTTTGGTTCCAATATAATTTTTCCTTCCTCATTCAAGTTTTGGCAATATTGTTTGAACTGGGAGCTTATCACCTATAACCTTCTTTAAACATGAAACATGGAAAACTGGGTGCAATCGAGAAGCTGCAGGGAGCTCTAATTTGTATGCCATAGTACCAATCTTTTGCAACACCTTGTACGGACCATAATACTTTGGTGATAATTTATTATCCTTCTTAACTTGCTTAAGGGACATTTGCTTATATGGTTGTAGCCTTAAGAATACCCAATCACCTACATCAAAACTTCTTTCACTCCGATGTTGATCTGCTTGTTGTTTCATTCTATTCTGTGCCAACACGAGGTTATCCTTTAAGAGTTGGAGGACTTGTTGTTGATGTTCGATGTGATGTTCCACTTCTTGAACCTTAGAATTTTCTTTAAATATGATGTACGGATGGTGGCTGATACCCTAAAGTGCCTAAATGGGTCATTTTTGGTTGATGTGTGGAAGGAAGTGTTATACCCACCATTCAGCCAAAGGCAACCATTTGACCATTGTGTATGTTTATCAGATACAAAGCAATGAAGATATCCTTCCAAAACATTTGTTTCAGTATTCTCAGTTTGCCCATCAGATTGAGGATGATAAGATGAGCTATGAGCCAACTGAGTACCAAGACAAGAAAATAATTCTGTCCAAAAATTTCCAGTGAAAATGGGATCTTTCTCACTTACAATAATCTTTGGGTTTCCATGTAGGTTTTGAATTGTTTCCATAAATGCGCTAGAAACTGTACTGGCTTTAAATGGATGTGATAATGCACAAAAGTGTGCATACTTGGTAAGTCTGTCAACTACCACCATGATGACACTCTTTCCCTCAGACTTGGGTAAACCTGTGATAAAATCCATTGAAACCTCCTCCCAACGTTGGCTTGGATGGATAAAGGTTGTAATAGACCCGGTGTCTTCTTAATTGTTTCAACTTTATTTTGTTGGCAAACCTAACATTCCACCACAAACTTTTGAATATCTGATTTAAGGCCATCCCAAAAAAATTCCTTCTTAACCCTGTGGTAAGTTTTTAAAAATCCTGAGTGCCCTCCTAACGAAGAAGTGTGCAATTCCATAAGAATCTTTTGTTTTTAGCTGGGAATTCTTACAGAGGTATAAGCGATCTTTGTACCATAATGAATCATTTTTCCAGTAAATGTATCAGACGTATTGGAATCTTGTTGTAATTTTCGAATAAGTGCCCACACTTCTTCGTCATTCTTCCATTCCTCCCTTGCTTCGTTTTTCCAATCTGGTTGGATAATAGAAATGGCGCACAACAATGCTTCCACATCCTCATCCTTTCTTGAGAGTGCATCTGCCACCACATTTTCTTCCCTTTTTTGTAGATGATTTCAAAGTCATAACCCAACATCTTTGTCACCCACTTTTGTTGCTCTTCAGAGGATAATCTTTGTTC
>APFE031197118.1:0-18569 GCA_000404065.3 Pinus taeda | reverse complement strand
ACTCCATTATAAAAAATAGTATCAATCTCATAAGGACCAAGCCAATGAGTTTGAAATTTCCCTTGAAAGTATTTGAATTTGGAATTAAAAAGAAAAGACCAGTCACCTTGTTTGAACTTTTTAGCTTTGAAAAATCTGTCATATCATTTTTATCTGTGTTGCTGAACTATGTTGGTTCTTTGGATAGAATCTTGTTGGATCTCATCTCGCTCATTCAATTGTGCTAGTCTTTGTTTATGATCTTCAAATATAACAAAGCTCAATTTAGCAATTGTTCTAAAGATCTCCACTTTGAACTCAATTGGAAACAAAACTTTCTTCCCATAGACAAGATCATAAGGAGTATGCCCAGTTGTGTTTCTCCATGTGGTTCGATATCCCTATAGTGCATCTCGAAGATTTTATGTCCAATCTTTCCTATCCAAATGCACATTCTTGGTTAGAATTTATTCAGGTACCTTGTTGTTGGGTTCCACTTGTTCATTGTCTTGTGGATAATATGGAGTAGACTTTCGATGCTTGATCTTATATTGCTCCATGATTTTTTGCACTAATCTGGATGTGAATTGAGTACCTTGATCTATTACAATTTCTCTTAGAACACCAAAATGAGTAAATAGATCCTCAAAAATAAATGTAACTACAAAATTCTCAGTTGTAAACAAAATAGGCTTAGCTTCTACCCATTTGGTAACATAATTTGTACAAACAAATATATACCTTTTCTATTTAGATGGAGGATTTATTGGCCCAACAAAATCTAGAGCCCATTTTTCAAAGGACTCTACAAGTACTTGTGGTTGTAGAGTAATTTTATATGATGAAATACGCTTCCCCATTCTTTGACAGCTATCATATCTTTTGACATATTATTTGGCATCCTTAAACATAGATGGCCAATAATATCCCAAAATAAGGATCTTGTAGGTAGTTCTTTTGTCACCAAAGTGTCCTCCACATGGCTCATCATGACAAGCTTTCAATATTTCGGGTACTTCATATTCTCAAACACACCTTCAGATGATCAAATTAGGTCTCTCTTTATACAATTCTCCATCTATCCAAGAATATAGTGCATTGGTTTTGACACTTTTTTGCTTTTCGCTGGCTGATAATTGTGGAGGTAACTTTACCGTAGCCAAATAATTAGCAATATCTACAAACCAAGGTGTTTTAGTAGATAATACAAAAATATAATCATTATGAAAGTTATATTTTACAGGAACATCATCATTATTATTCTGTATTCTAGAAAGAAAATCAACAACTGTATTTTCTTTTCATGATCTATCAAGAATAGTCATGTTGAATTCTTATAATAATAACAACCATCTTGTAATTCTACCATTAGTAATTTGTTTGTTCATTAAATATCTAATAGCCGAATGATTTGTATGAATGAAAGTTTCATAACCAGTGAGATAACAAAGAAACTTATTAATGGCATGCACACTAGCTAAAAACTCTTTTTCTATTACAGTGTTACTAATTTAACTTTGTTGGAGTCAAATTTTTGCTTATATAATAAATAGCATAAGGAGTTAAATATTTTTCTCCTAACACAACTCCTAGAGTTGTATCTAAAGCATCAGTAGAAATGTAGAAAGGAAGAGACCAGTTAGGTACTCTTAAAATTGGTGCTTCAATAATATTTTGTTCCAATGTCTCAAATGCTTTTTGACAATTGGAATTCCAAACAAAATCAAAATCTTTTGTAAGGACTTTGAAAAGTGGAGGGGGTATTTTTGTGAAATTTTCTATGAATATTCTACAATAACCAGTAATTCCATACGAAGGTATCTAATACTTGATCCATAAAATTTAGTGGAAAATGATCTTTCAAAGTAACTTTGTTTAATTCCCTATAGTAAATACACACTCTCAATTTCACATTCTTCTTTGGAACAATGACCAAAGGTGACACCCATTAACTATCTGTTATTGGATAGATGAAATTCACATTGAGTAACTTTTGTACTTCCACCTTAACAATTTATCTCAGATTAGGTTTCATTCTTCTCTGGGGTTTCCTAATTAGTTAGACATTTTCCTGAATATATATATGGTTCATACATGTTTTAGGATCAATTCCTTTCATATCAGTATAATCCCATGCATAAGCAGAAGAGTGCTTTTGTAACACCTTTATCAATTTCCTCTTTTGAAATTCTTCCAAGTTAATACTAATATTTATTGTTTTTCCTGGAAAAACATCTACTTGAGAATTGCCAATATTTTCCATAGAATGTAAATCCATTTGGCGAGATGATAAATATTCAATATTTCATTTTTCTTGATAACTTTGATCTTTCTCATAGTAAGAGGAAGGATCATTAGTATTCATTAAATAATTGATATTCCTCATCTAATTGTGAAAGAGTATAAACTAGTTGCATATCATCAAAGTCTTCATTATAATCATCTATCAAAATTTAACTTTCTACTTGAGTTACTGTTTTTGCAGGTGGATATAATGTGAATTTCTTAGTGGAGTTCCCATCAGAAATATATATATCACCAGATCTACAACTTATAAATGCATTAGTTGTAGCTAGCCAAGGTCTACCAAGGATCAAAGGATGGCCTCGTAAATTATTCTTGCGAGTTAAAATAATGAAATCCATAAGATATTCCCAAAAATCTAGAGAAACAGACACATCTTCTAATACACTATCTGGTTTGATAATAGATCTATCAACTAATTGTAACAATGTAGTCGTATATTGAATATTGGGAAGATTTAATTCCTCCATTGTATATTTACTCATAATATTGATGGTTTCTCGTAGATCAATATAAGAGTTTGGAATCTCAATACCATTTATATGAATTTTTATAATAGGGCTACTTGGATTTAAATAGTTTTGAACAATTGGTTTCCCCATCATAATATCAATAACTTTTCCTACCAATTGGATTTTTTGACATCTTTTCCTTTTCTTCCTAGTTTTTTAATACATAGCTCCTTAGTAGTTTCTGCAAATATTGTTATTTCCCTTATAGCTTTAAGTAAAGGAATTTTTATGAAAATATTTTTAAGTTCATCTAGAATATCGTAATCTCGTGAAAAAATTTTCCTTTCTATTCCTTTATCAATTTTGAGCCTTTTAGGAAAAGGTAGGTCCTATAAGGAAATAGAAGGTTGTTCTACTACTAGAGGAACTGTAGGAGCTTGTTTTATTTTCTCATAATTTAATTTTACAAGAACATATTCATTTAGAGGAGAATTTTCTTGATCAAGAATTGCATCTTTTTCATGAACTTAATCCTCTTTAGATTTTAGGATGGCAATTGTTGGTGACTTATTTTGAAAAACCCTACAAAATATAAGTTGAGCATCATTTAGACCTAATGAGGTTATCATACAAGATTGAAATTTTTTCCTTCAACATTATAAATAACTTGTTGATTCTTATTATTTGGATTTGGGAGTGGTTGAGTAGGTAGTTGATTGGATTTTTGAGGGAATGGTAATGAAAGTTGTTGATTTGGATTTTGCAATTGGGAAATTTGGTTTGGTTGAGGAATATAATACTATGGTGGAAAAGAATAAGGTTGCTAGAATTGAGGATATTGAGAATTTATGCCATAAGGATTTTTCCAGCCTTGTGCCCAAGATGGATTTTGAGATTATGGGGGCGAAGGTTGCCAAGGCATATGCATAGTCCAGTGATCATGTGGTTGTGCATATAATTGAGTATTGAAACCTTGAGTCATATTTGGTTGTTGATTTTTCCATGGCCTTTTAGCAATAAAACAAAGTGGTTTGTCTTGACTTGTTCTAACCTGGTCTTGAAAAACAAATTTAAGACCAAGTATTGAAGGACATTCCCTTGTATCATGATTTTCAGCACATGTGACACAAATTCATATACTATCAAGAGAGCATTCTCTCAATGCATGTTTCTTCCTATATTTGGGATAGAAAATAGATAATGCAACATTCTCAGCTTTTTTCTTGTGTTGTATTTTGAGAGTATCTATCTATTCACTAAGATTCCCAAGAATATTTGTTTTGAAATTATAAATAAATTGTCTATTTAAGCTCTACTAACTGTTCCATTTGCAGATTTACTAATCCTTGACATGATAGGGTCTCTTGGACTTTTACCAGTTCTAGCTTTTCCACTTAAGATAGGTTTACATAAATCACAAATTTCTCCAAATGAAAGTTGAGAAACATCTCCTTTGCCCATTAAATTGAGAAGTTCAATCCATTCATCTCTTATGGATTTTCACAAAAGAGCTTTTAATGTTTCCTCATCTAAGTCATGCATCCTAGCCATTTTAACATTATAGGAAAATATTTCAACTAGGTCTTCAATGCTTTCATCCTCTTTTTTCATCATATTAAATACTCCATCCTTAAGGTTATGAGGCATGCAATAATATTTGTGTTTTTCTAAGAACACATTTTTCATTTCTTCTCATGTTCTAACAGTACATGCTCCTAGTCCAATGAACCATTTAAGTGCTCCATATTTAAGAGTACCTGGAAATAATTTAAATTTTTGAGGATCAATTAATGTTGGACATTTGATGGTGTATAGGTGGTTGTGTAAGAGTTGGCATTGATGTCAAACAAGGGTCAGCATGATGATTGGGTGTTTGTATAGAAATCCATGGTAGCTATAGGCTTACTGAAGAAGACATAAAATGATCATCATGGTAGTTGGTGTTCAACTAGACAAAGAGTCAATGAGAAGAGAACTCTGTATTCCCCTTCCAAGAAGAAGAAGGACACAAAGCCTATATGAGACCCTCCCCCTTGGATCAAAAGTTATGGCCAATTGAAGTTTAGGGACTTGAAGCCTTAGGCAGGAAGGGATATCACATATCAAAGATCGGAGGTCCAAGCATATCAATAATCACAACCCCAAAAATCAAGCCATATAGGCAATCATATATTAGTGTGTCACAACATCACAATTTGGTGTATCAACGATCACATATCAGTGCATTGCAACACCAACAACATTAGGCATATCGATGATCAAAGACATATCGACGATCACACATTAGAACTTATTAGTGGTGAACCTTTTAAATGTTGTGATATTTTTAAAACACCGATAACATTAAAAGTCGTTAGGAATTCCAAAAGATTAATAATAAAGGAATTCGTTATAAAACCAAGGTGGGCAAGCCCCTTTCTCTCTCTTCTAGCAGGACATGTGGTCGCATGTGATTGGCTCTTGGATAAGGGCACATGGTATCATTTGATTGGCTCTAATGAGGACACATGGCAGCATCTGATTGGGTCTGATAAGGGATAGGTGGTAGTTGATGTCAGCATGACATGGAAATACAAAAGGACACGTGCCAGGAAGTTTTCTTTTTGAAGGTGCCTAATGGTCCATATCCAAGTGAGGCGTGTCACCACTAAGGAAGCACCACGTGGTAGTGATGACATCAAATTGGTAGGTCATTGATTAGAGGATTGAGGATGTTGACACTTTATAAGAGTTTGTAATTGAAAAAGGCTGATGGAAGGGGCTCTAATGTGTTAGCACTTGGTCAAGAGGAAACCAAATAGAAACAAGGACGTAGAGAATTAACAAAGGAAAAAGGCCCTCGACATAATGTTAAAGGACTTAGAACCTTAAGGCTAAGTCTACGGTCACCGTACCCAATCCTATGATAGAGATGTGAAAAGGGGCTAAACAAGAAGGAGCTCGGACAAATCAGAACACACTATTTTCATATGTCTTCTAAGAATAAAGTCATGATAAGGAAAAGCTCTGATATAGTGTAATACAGAGGATTTAAAGGCATATGGGTCAACAATTGAAGACTTAATGAGGTAGAGGAGTTGGTCATTGGAATAAATGGTGATTGTCAGAGAACCGTTGGGCTTGTTTCGATGTTGAAAGAAATCCATCTTTGATATCTCATGCACATATTATATAAATAAATTAAGAAAAAGGAATCCATGCAGAAGTATAGCCAAGCTCTGTGAGCTAAGAGTAGGCATGGGGAGTCTCAGTGGAATGTTGATGCAGGAGCATCTAGACCCAGCCAGCAATGTGGAGGTTTGTCCACATGTTGTGGTTAAATCCAGTGAAATTTATTTACTGTTGGTCAAAAAAAAATCAATTTACTGAGGAGGTTGGATTCCTCAAATAATTTTTTATTGTAGTAAATAGGAGATTAGCATATTTTGGATTTTGAGATAGAGCTGATAATCTAGGTGTGCTTGAAAAGAAACGGAATAGAAGAATTCTGTTCTTTCTTGAAAAAGAGGATAATGAGAGATCAGTTGAAGATCTCATGGACTATTGGCAGAGTTCAGGACAATTCGAAGATATGCTGACAACGGAAATAGATGAGGCAATGCAACCTTGTGATTTTGATTCTTACAGTTTGTGTATGTTTGCAGGATATGCAGAGGATGATGGACAGTCGATTGAAATTGTCACAACCAAGAATGAAGCTCTTGAGGTAAAGTATGAGGAAGAATCCTCTTCAGAGGAAGAAGGTGTTGATCATTTGCAACAGAAGGAGTTCATAGATGAAATCCTGTTTGGTATGAAACAATCAGATGAGCTTGATATAGACCAGCAGTCTGAAGGCAATTCCATAGTGAGACTACAAAAAGGTAAACCAAATAATTTATTTAATGGAATTGATGAAATATGCTTGCAATATGATAATGTGGAAAACAGGTCAACTCAGGAGGATTGCCAAGAAAAGAATGAAGCTGAGAAGGAAAATTGTGATGATCTGCTGGAGAGATTTCACAAGGAGATAAAATTCTTGGAAAGATTACTCGAGGAACCCAAAGGAGAAACAAAGTTTATAGAACCTGATGGAGGAAAAGGTGTGGAAGACATCATTAATAAATATGATGCTGAAATTAAAGAAATTGAGCAGCAATTATGTGAAGGAGAGATGAAAGATCAGGAGCAACAAGGAAGTTATGTCTTCAGAAGCCTGAAGGAGACAAAAATATTCACTCAGCAAGATGAATGTGGAAGTAACCAGAAATTTGGAAAGAATGATCAGCTACATGAGAATGAACTTGAGGAAGGCATTATATTGCAGAAGTATAGAAGCTGGCAGCAGAATGAAGAACCAGAAATTGGTCTGGCAGTACAAAGGAAGACAATCAAAGATCGAAGATATAGATGGAGACTGAAGAAAAGGGTGAAGTGGAAGCTATTGCAACAGAGGTTGAATGGAAAACGGATGAACAAATTCAAGAAACTTGAACAAATTCATATTGATATGAAGTCACGGCAAGAAGGATCCACTAAAATCCAAGAGATTTATGATGGAGGATTGGTGCTTGAAGCATCAAAAGAAAATGGAAGGTATTATATTTTGAAAATTGAAGGTTGTTGTGTGGTTGCAGGTCACATTGACTTGAGGAAAGACAAACAGATATTGAAGACTGTTGTATTAACAGATGAAGGGATGACTACTCGTAGGCATATGCAGAATAAGGAGGATGAAAAAACAGATATTGCAGATTGTGCAGAACTTTTGAGAGAACTTCCAGATGAGATGGCAGATTTGTATAAGTCTAATCTTTTGATGAGGAAGCCAGGTAAAGAATTTTTGTTTATTGAGTTAATTAATTTTGATGAAGATTTATATACAGGAAAAGAGTAGTGTTGAGTTGATCTGAACCAAGAAGAACAGATCGGATTAATGGAAGGTATGCTGGAATTTGAAGCAAGGAATGATGAAGTCATGAATGAGAAACCAGAAGAAGAACCTAGGAAAAGGCATTGGTACATTTCAGAAATGTACATGGAAGATTATTGGCACAAAGATTATGATGTTTTAATTCAAGAACACAATTAGTTGCAGCAAAATAGTATTCAACACATGGGAAGTGAAATGGACAAAGAATTGGATGAGTTATGGAAACTCATACTACAACACTCCAGTAAAACAAATGCAGGACAGAAGAAGAAAGGAAGATTGGTTGGAAGAAATGGTACAGGTGAAGGGAATGAAGAATTGCAAATTAGAGTGAGAAAAACAGCAGCGAGGTATGTGAAAAGGACAGCGGCAGATAGTGATGCATTACAACATAGTGAACAGAGACTTGAGGGACAAACAACAACAGCAGTAACCAAGAACAGACTATCAAACCAAGTATGGGATCCAGGAGGACACAGGCATGAAGTGCATGATCGGGAGATCATGGCTAATTTAAACTTTGGGAGTCTGATGCAGGAGCATCTAGACCCAGCCAGCAATGTGGAGATTTGTCCACATGTTGTGGTTAAATCCAGTGAAATTTATTTACTGTTGGTAAAAAAAAAATCAATTTACTGAGCAGGTTGGATTCCTCAAATAATTTGTTATTGTAATAAATAGGAGATTAGCTTATTTTGGATTTTGAGATAGAGCTGATAATCTAGGTGTGCTTGAAAAGAAACAGAATAGAAGAATTATGTTCTTTCTTGAAAAAAAAATAGGAAACTCTGTTAGATAATTTAGGAGAATTATTCGAGTGGATAATAAATAGAGGAAAATTGTAATGAGCAGGGGGGATTCTTTTGTATTGATTAGAGTTTGTGTGTGGTTTTGAGGAGAGCGAGAGGAGCGATGGTGTGAGTGTGAAGTTTGGTGTGAAGCGCTACGCTCAGATTTAGTAGTGAGATGTGTAATAAAAGAAACAGTGATCAGTTTTTGTGATATTGGCAAGAGCAAAAGCTCCAATGTATATGTGAGGACGGTCTTTTACAATAATAGAGACCATTATTTGTATGACATGATCAGGCAGAGGCGAGGCTCTATGCCGTTTCTTTTTGAATATCCTTATTGATCTGCGTAACGGATTGAAATAAATGCGGTTCTGTGTGGTGTCAAATTAATTTGTATGAAGTATTGTTTTAATGTATTTCAAATATTAGTGGAGTTTGTTTGAAAACTTGGATTGCTGAGTTAAATATGTTGATTTCCATTGGTTCATTTTCGTGAGGCAATTAAAAGGAGAAAGAATGAATCTGGATGAAATGTTGTTGCCTTCTTTTAATCCTTCCTATTCTCGACCCGTCTTTGATTGAACCTTTGAAGTGGATCTGGAATGACATGTTGGTTTACTGGCTGCGTTATTGGTTCTTGTAACATTACATATCATGACATATAGCATTGAACTGGAGGTGAATTATTATAAATTAAATTGAAATTAGATCGAGTCCGAGAGTTGATTCAGCATTGTATAATCGGATCGAAACTTTAAATAGTGTAAAAGTGAAGACTGTATTGAAGTGGGTGATTGGCGATTTCCGATCAATCGGATCGGGACCATGGTTAGTGGATCGCATTTGGATCAGTGACCTATGATTCCTATGTTCCAATAATTTCACATCGGAGTTCTGGAAACTACCGATAATTGGTGGTGATGTCAATCACAGTAATTGGGATCGCAATTGATATATATCAGTTTTTGTCGAGGTTGGAGTACCATAAAAACAACGATTGATATCTAATCGAATCGTGGGAAACACCAAATTCCTGTGGTTATTAAAATTCAGCTAATTGTGAATCGATCCGATCAACCAAATCTGAGCGCGCAAATATACACAGATATCTATCGTATAAAGTCGTTTAATTTCCACTTTTGAATTGATCGGGATCGGAAAGATCAAAATTTTTTTTTAAAAAGAGAAAGTCGATTCAAAGAGTTTCTGTTTCGATACATAGATGAAAAGGTTAGTCCAATTTGGAATCTGTGTCAATTCCTAAAGGTAATTGAAGTGTATGTAAGTAGCCTGAATTAAAGTGTTATCTGGCGATGAATTTGCAGTGATATAATAATTATAAGCGCTGGAAATTTCTTAATTGGGCGAAACCATTTCAGGTTGTGATATTAAATGGGAAATGCGGCAGTGAAAGCTTATGTAAAGCTTGAGTCCAAATGTTAATGGAATAATCATATAGTGGGAGTATTATTGGGTTCCTAATACCATCGGAAGCTGGGTTAGAATGTGTTGAGAATGATTATACGGTTTATGGGTTTGGCCGTATATTAAGAAGAAATGATGGGTATGCAATTGCCGACTTGAGATTTTATTTGGACAGTTTTTTTTTCCAGATGCATTCTAACTGTGTGAGTGTGTCATTGAAGATTCTGGGTTTGCAGGGCCTCCCTGCATCAAATGTGCAAGTGGACTAAAATTAAATTATTAGCATGGAGAGTCACACGGTGAGATGGTGAATTAAATGGAGCCCATTCTTATGTTTTAATGTAGCAACAGAATTGTTAAAGAGTGATGCAACAGACAAATGGAGTGCAATGCTAGGAGTACACCCTCGAGAAGTGTGGATAGTGACAGAGATAACATTGAGCTTAGTGCAGCATAGGAAAAAAACTTAGAACTTCCATTGAACTAATTGGATGTTGAGAAAATGTGTGAGAGTATTGAGCTCTTAGTGGAGCACATAGTGACAGAGAGCTTGAAGCACCTGAGATGACTTTGTATGATAGTGCAGCAAGAGAAGCTAGTGTGTTGTGTGGAGAATGGTGAGGGTAGTGCTGGAGAGCAGTCAGTGAAGAACCCTTAATAGTGAAGGCAGAGTGCAGAGGAAGTTTTGTTGTGAGCAGCAAGAGGAGGTATTCTGCAAGTGAACATAGAAAGCAAAGTAAAGTAGTTAAACCTGTAGACAACCATTTATTGGTATTTTATTTGTATAATTGTGTGCCTCTATTTTTAGTTTGAGAATTAATCATAGAACAGTGGCAAGGGCAGGTTCGTGCTTGCATACTGAAGATGTTGGTGCCCCTTGGAAAGTTGGTGCTTGCTAACCAAAGGTAGGTTGGTGTCTTCATACTAAAGAGGTTGGTGCCTCTTAGCAAATTGGTGCTTGCTAAAGAAAGGGAGTCGGTGCCTCCTATGAGTGGGTGCTCACAAATAAACAGATGTAATTAAGTGGGTGCTTAATTTACATCTTAAAACAAACAAAAAATTGGTGGTTTTTTCCCTTCGGGTTTCCACATGAAAAACACTGTGTCAAATTTGTGTTGCTCATGTGATTTTTATTTGAATATGTGTGTCTGAAATATTATTGGTTCATTGTTTTATGAATCAATTATCTCACAAGTTAAAGAACATAAGAAGGGAATGTAAGCATAGCAAGAAAAATAAATAAGAGTTTCTTAATTACTGACTCAGCCCCCCTCAGAAATTCCTTATTCCAACAATTGGTATCAAAGCCTAGGTTCCTTCAGCAACAATTTAAACAATGGAAGGTAGATCTACAAGAAATTATGTCTAGGCAAGAGAATCAAGAAGCTTACTCAATAGAGTACCAGTCTTTGATGGGACCAACTATGTTTTTTGGAAAGTAAGAATCGAAGCATATTTTATGTTATAGGGTGTAGATGTTTGGACTTCAATACTAGTAAACTACAATGTCTCTGATATTCCTTCCTCTGTTGTAGATGTAAAAAAATTATATCTGAGCAATGGTAGATCCAAGCATGTCATTCTCATTGGTCTTAGTCAATTATTACTTGTAAAAGTTATGCATTGTATGTCTACTAGTGAAATGTGGTTAAAACTTAACTAGTGTCATGAAGGAGATGACAAAGTCAAGAAATCAAAACTTCAGACTTTCAGAATGAGGTTTGAAAGCTTGAAAATGAATGAGAATGAAAGCATAAAACAATACTTCCTCAGAGTTGATGAAGTGATTAATATGATTAGAGGACTTGGTGAAGAATTCAAGGAAGAGATGATCATTAAGAAAGTATTAAGATCTCTACTCATGAGATTTAATGCCAAAATCTCAACTATTGAGGAAATAGTTAATTGAAAGGATCTCAAGATGGAACAGTTGCATGGTACTCCCATAGCCTATGATATGTGAGTAGGAATAGAAAAGTTTTAACCAAAGGAAGTGGCATTCAAAGTATCCATAAAGGGAAAGGAGAACAAATATCATTAAGATCTTTTGATTTGTGAATATGATAAGGACCTCGCTCAACTAGCCATAAGGCTAAAGCATGGCTTAGAAAAATATAAAGGGAAGTTTCACTTTAAGTATTTTGACTGTAGAAAAGTTTGACATTTCTCTTCCAATTGTCCTTATAATGAAAAGGCTAAAAGGGAAGAGGAACTGAAATTTGGATACAAGTTTAGATACATCAAAAGAAAAAGCCTATAATAAGAAGGGGTGTTGGCATTATGATGCATGTGTTGTACTTGATGGAAACCCACTCATAGAAGAACAACTTTCTTATATAACTAGATGAATCTACAGAAGGGATATCAGATGTGACAGATCATAGTGCAGCAGGTCAGTAGCAAAGAATTGATGATCAGACTCAAAGAATGAAGAAAATGAGATCTCTGCAGGTTCCTGTTCACAAAGCTACGGTCCTCGGTTCGTTCCGCATGTGCATTGTTGAAAAGCTGTGGACAGGTTCGCAGGTGTACCGCACAAAAAGTGCGGACTTAAAGTACACGCACTTTCATGCAGAGAAACACACGCACATGGGAAATCTTATGATTGGTCCATGGTATTTAGTCTGATAGTTTTGATCCTATGGTTTTGGTCTGTGGTTTTGCATCTAAAGTATTGAACCCAGGTTTTGGGTCCCTAGTATTGGATCTCTATGGTTTTAGACCATGGTTTTAGTAAGGCCTAGACTATAAAAAGGAAAGGAGATCATTTGGCTAGATAAAGTTGTGTTGAATATCTTAAGAAGCATAAGATTTGAAATACGGATGACCAGTTAGTGAGATATAGCTGGATCTGAATCAAGGAGAAACCTGAGTATTACAAGTCAGATCTACTGATGGGTCGAGATCTCTTTGGCGCATGATTAGATCTCTAAATCTGATAGTCTGAGGTATTATTGAAGACTGATAAATTATCTATACCCGGAGGTCCGCAGGCCAGATACAGCACAGATGCGGAGGTGCGTAGACCAAACACAGCACAGGAGCAGAGGTGCACAGATCAGAAACAATGCAGGTGTGGAGGTGCGCAGACTAGACATAGCGCAAGTGCAGAGGTGTGCAAACCAGACACAGTGGAAGTGCGGATACCCGCAGGTTTCTATTGGTGGAGTTGCGAATCTTTCTTGAATTTTTTTTTAGCTGCTTTTGTCTATTCTGCAGTGTTCTGGGTTTAGAATTGGTGTCTGGTTACTGTTACTATTTTCTGGTTACAACATTCTGAGAAGTGTTTGATTGATTCTATATATTGGGGTTTTCAGTGATTCAGTTTTGAGTGATGTAAAGATTGATGATTGGTTGATTGTGTGGTTCAATGATATTAATGGGTCCAGTATGAAAATGGGATGAAACGTGGCCTTCAAGATTATGGTGTTGTGCTTCAGTGCATCCAGTCTGAAAATTGATGAAACGTGGTACCTGGAGGAAGAAAGAGAAGGTTGTTGCCTTCTATAGGTCGGCACCTACGTACTAGTACATCAGCTAGTACAAGAGCTACGGGGGTGGTAGCTCCCTTCCAATAGTAGCTGGAAAACAAATAAACATTGGAGCATTTCAGTAGGCTTGCACCTACGTACTAGTAAATGGATCGGCTAGTGCAAGAGATAAGGGGGTTGTAGCTCCCTTCCAGGAGAGTCTGGAGAACGAGATAAGGTTGTAGCCTTCTACAGGTAGAAGCCTGTGTACTGGTATAAGACTGCACCAGTACAAAATCATTGTAAAAGAAGTTTCTTATTAAAAAGAAGATTGAGATGACTTGCAGCAAGTGGTTTTCACCCACATTGGGTTTCCACCTTACTTCATGGTGTTCATGTGTGCTTCTTGTGTGTAATGATCTATTCTATTTTACTGCTCTTGTTTACTATTCATATGATTAATAATGTTCTGATGCACTCATTAAGGATCAACTAACTGAATCATAAGTTTACTGGACATACGCAGTTGCATTACACACAGTTGCGTATATAAATATTAATATGGAAATGAAAAATTTATATTGATATGATAATACTGATTCACCCCCCCCCCCCTCAATATTATTTCCAACAATTGGTATCATAGAAGATCCTTTGGTAGAAGCTTGATCACTTGAAGGAGATCCGTAGATTAATGGGAAAGAAGCTTAAGAAAAAAGTGCCTAAGAAGAAGAAGACATCTCAGAAGAGCTATGACAGTGGGAGAATTGATTGGGGAATATGTGGAAGAAGCACTTCAGATTCAGAATCACTTCAGAATGAAGATGAACAAGCAAAAGAACTAGCAGGTACGAATTTGTTATCCTCTAGTGATACTCTTATCTATCCATTTGAAGAGGATGAAAGTGATAGCGAAGCAACTGATTTTTCTCTTATGAGTGAGCAAGAAAGATATAAAATAGAGGCAGAATTTAAAAGGCTTACAGACAAAATTAGAGATCAACAAGATCTATTAAACAAAAGGGAATGTGCCTTCAAAGAAGAAGCTACCAAACTAAAAGCTCAACTAAAGGAAGGAAACAACGTAAGGAAGTTATTCAAGGACAAGGAAGATCAATGTCAAAAGTTGCAGCATGAAGTGACATCATTAAGAAATGAAGTCAATGAAAGGAGAAACAATCAAGAAACTTAGAGATAGATCCAGTTACTATGAAATACTTGAAGCTACGATCCTCTCGCTAAAGGAAGATCTTGAAAAATCAAAGAAGCAGAATAAAGATCTACTCCAAGCTCTTGAAAAACAAGAAAACGAAGATCTTCAATTAAGACATCAGTTGGAAGACGAAAGAGAAGCTGAAGGAATCATGAAGAAGCAGTATCATGAAAAGGAAGAGCAACTTCAGGCTGAGGTAAATATTCTAAAAGATAAATTAGAAGAAAAGGATAAGCTCCTACGGTTTCAAGATAGTACTAAGATCTTGGATGATATTCTTAGTAGTTAAAGGTCTCCTGCTATCAAAACTGGTCTTAGTTTTCATGAATCTATTGAAGATGAATCTAGTTCACAAAGTAAGACAAGGAACTCTAAAGAAAAATCAGAAATGCACAACAAGGAGATGAAAGGTCAAGCCCATCATCAGCCAAGGAAAGAAATTCTTCAAAGAAAATCTTTTACTCCTCCAATAAATAATGTTGAATGTTATGTATGTCATAATCTTGGACATGTTGTAGCTAGATGCAGAAAAAGAATGGTTCAAGACCATCACACAGAAAGATCATCACGTTCCAGGTACTTTAAGGGATATTGTTTTTCTTGCAATATGTTTGGTCACAAAGCTGTTGATTGCTACAAAAGGAATATAAAACAAGTAAGATGTTATGCATGTAACAATCTTGGACATATAGCAAAGGAATCTAGAAACAAACAACGGGCACCATACCAAAAGGAGAAAACATCATCACACTTGAAGATATGGAAGAAGAAGGAAGTCCAGTCAGAAAGATGTGGCATAGCGCAATATGCAGACATAATAGACTCAGGGGGAGCTGTAAGTGTAAAACTTCAGTGTCCTGAATCTCATTCGCAATTTTCATAAAGGGAAGTTGCGTATATACACAAGTTGGTTACTACACAGTCGTGTATATGTTAGTTTGAAGAAAAGCAGTAGGGACAAGCTCAGGAGATAGGGTCTGATATGATTGAGTCCATTATTTGCTCTGGTTACAATCTGTTAATGATGTGTGGAAATGTCTTGATCCTAACTTGATGATGTCTTGATACTTCTTGCTGATATATGCATGATAAGGTCTGGTGTTTTTTATCCTAACTTGATGATGATGATGTCTTGATACTTCTTGTTGATATATGCGTGATCAGATATGACAGTAAACTAATAGCATAGGTTCAGGGGGAGTAGATGCTTTTAATAATGCATTGTTGGCATTATGGTTAACAGTCCTTGGTGATGATACTTATATGGCTAACTGATATATCTTTCTATGATATGGTTATGAGTTGTCCTTGACAAAATATCATATGATTCTTGGGGTTACATAGATGGTGTTCAGATTAGAATTGTGGTTCATTCTTTGATGATGCATACATGGTGCTTACATGGTGATCTTCATAAGGATAAGAGAAATTCAAAGCTTGAATACACATCTTCATTACCTGCTGTCGTCATATGCATAAAGATCATATAATAAAGTTGTGATGCAGGATTCCTATAGTTCTTGGCGCTCATGTGGATGAGGATTGTTGCTGGTGATGATATCAAGAAGCCTTGACAAATGATCTTGAGCCCAAGATACATAGTGTTGGATACATGAATGATTTCTCAAAGTTGCATTGTTGGAGACATGATGATGAGTTCTTACCTACGTATGTTGATTGATACAGATGTCCCTGAATGATGATACATGGATGATATACAAGATCATGCAGATCTTGATGTTGATGAGATGGTTGTGATGTCTTTCAAGAGGATGAATTGATATCTATATGCAGACATATCTCGTCACAAGTTGATGTTATACAGTTTGTTGGTCTAGATGCTATTGACTAACGCTTATGGAGAAAATCATACACTATGTATGATAGTTGCTGATGACTATCATGATCTTATTTAGATGTTTGGTCTTTGATATAAATGTCATAACAAGACTCTTGATGTAATAATTTGTCTCTCTCTATTGTAGTCATTGGTCATATGATGTAATTTGTACCCCCACTATGCATGGGAAGGATGATGTAATAGTTCAATCATGTATAACCATTTGGTATCTGGTTTACACCCACTTGGTTGGGTCGATGAGTCAATATTGGTATATCCCCACTGGGTTGGGTGATGAATGTATGTATGAGTCCTTGGTGATAGGAAGGTCATTTATGATAGAGTCATGTCTTTTCGTGTAGAACATATTTTTGCAGACATTGCTTACAGTGAGGGGGAGCATGAACAACACATTTTAGCAGAGCAGGTACTTCAGCATGTACTCAGAGGGAGCATGGTTAGATTGGTACACCTCAACTCATTCAGATTTTTCAGCAGGTACTCAAGGGGAGTATGGTCAGCAGAATGGTTTCAAGGAAAGAGAATATCTTGGTCTGCCCTTTGCCCTTGATGTCAAAGGGGGAGAGTAATTTGGTGTTGTTACCATCAAGTCTAAAGGGGGAGATTGTTGGCATTATGATGCATGTGTTGTACTTGATGGCAACCCACTCATAGAAGAACAACTCTCTTATATAACTAGATGAATCTACAGAAGAGATATCAGATGTGATAGATCATAGTGCAACAGGTCAGTAGCAAAGAATTGATGATCAGACTCAAAGAATGAAGAAAATGAAATCTCCGCAGGTTCCTGTTCACAAAGTTGCGGTCCTTGGCTGGTTCCGTAGGTGCGCCATTGAAAAGATGTGGATAGGTTCGCAGGTGTATCGAACAAAAAGTGCGGACATAAAGTACACGCACTTTCATGCAAAGAAACACACGCACGTGGGAAATCTTATGATTGGTCCATGGTATTAAGTCTGACAGTTTTGATCCTATGGTTTTGGTCCATGGTTTTGCATCTAAAGATTGAACCCAGGTTTTGGGTCCCTAGTATTGGATCTCTATGGTTTTGGACCATGGTTTTAGTAAGTCCTAGACTATAAAAAGGAAAGGAGATCATTTGGTTGGATAGAGTTGTGTTGAATATCTTAAGAAGCATAAGATCTAAAATACAGATGACCCGTTGGTGAGATATAGCTGGATCTGAATCAAGGAGAAACTTGAGTATTACAAGTCGGATCTACTGATGGGTCGAGATCTCTTTGGCGCATGATCAGATCTATAAATCTGATAGTCTGGGGTATTATTGAAGACTGATAAATTGTCTATACCCGAAGGTCTGCAGGCTAGATACAACACAGGTGCGGAGGTGCGTAGGCCAGACATGGCACAGGAGCGGAGGTGCGCAAATCAGACAAAATGCAGGTGCGGAGGTGCGTAGACTAGACACATTGCAAGTGCGGAGGTGCACAGACCAGACATAGCGGTAGTGCGAATTCCTGCAGGTTTCTATTGGTGGAGTTGCAGATCTTTCTTGAAATTTGTTTTAGTTGCTTTTGTCTATTCTGTAGTGTTCTGGGTTTAGAATTTGTGTCTGATTACTATTACTGTTTTCTAGTTACAACATTATGAGAAGTGTTTGATTGATTCTATATATTGGGATTTTCAGTGATTCAGTTTTGAGCGATATAAAGATTGATGATTGGTTGATTGTGTGGTTCAATGATATTAATGGGTCCAGTATGAAAGTGGGATGAAACGTGGCCTTCAAGATTATGGTGTTGTGCTTCAGTGTATCCAGTCTGAAAATTGATGAAGCATGGTACCTGGAGGAAGAAAGAGAAGGTTGTTGCCTTCTGTAGGTCAGCACCTACGTACTAGTACATCATCTAGTACAAGAGCTACAGGGGTGGTATCTCCCTTCCAATAGTAGCTGGAAAACGAATAAATATTGGAGCATTTCAGTAGGCCTGCACCTACATACTAGTAAATGTATCGACTAGTACAAGAGCTAAGGGGGTTGTAGCTCCCTTCCAAGAGAGTCTGGAGAGCGAGGGAAGGTTGTAGCGTTCTGCAGGTAGAAGCCTATGTACTGGTATAAGATTGCACCAGTACAGAATCATTGTAAAAGAAGTTTCTTATCAAAAAGAAGATTGAGACGACTTGCAGCAGGTGGT
>APFE031197117.1:0-32922 GCA_000404065.3 Pinus taeda | reverse complement strand
CCCAACACTATGAATTTACACCAGAATACCAACAACACTTCTCTATAAGATACAAAATTCCAGCCTCTGGATCTCTGTGATGAGGGATCCATATATAGATGATTACAGAGAGGTGAGTCATCTTCTGGGATCTTGATTAGTGTACTCTCTCTGATAGTTGCTGCTTCCACTTAGAGAATGATGATCTCTTACTCCTCCTTGGTCGAAAATAGAGAGGCAAGTGTCAGAGGGGAAGCTTCTAGAAGATTCCATGATCTTCCACCTCGCATTTTTGTCCCTGCCATTTGTTCATTTCCGACCATCGCACCCTAGAGAGGAGCAATTCAGTATGCATCACACCTTGTACACTAGGAAAGTGATATGCATCACACCCTCTGCATTGAGCTTTCAATATGGTCCAGTTTTGACCATTTATGAGTAGTTTTCAGTGGAGAACTTCTGGGGGATGATGTAATCAACTGACCTTGTTCCTTTAGGCAGTGAAGAAAAAATTTTAGGGACTTAGAAACCCTCAGTTTATGGACATTTATGATTGGGGTTGAAGTGCCGAAAAATGTCTATGAAACTCTCAAAATGTAAATTTGGCAAAACAACCTTGAATGTTTTGGGTCATATTGTAGGGGGTGGTGAATTGAAGATAGATCCCTCCAAAGTTGCAGTCATTGTAAACTGGCCTAAACCCAAATCTGCTATAGAAGTTAGAAGCATCCTAGGAGCAGCACAATATTGGAGAAAGTTTATTTCTAACTTTTCCTTAATTGTAGCTCCCTTACATGCTTTAACAAGATTGAAAAAGGTGAAACAACAGAAAGCCTTCGACACCTTGAAAGAAAATATTAGTACAACAATAGTACTAGCATTACCCGATCTTCAAAGACCATTTGAGATTGAAACAGATGCCAGTGACTATGCCATGGGAGAAGTGTTGATGCAACACAGTAAACCCATATGTTATCATTATGATAAATTTAATTATGCAGTAGTTAACTATCCCACATATGATAAAGAATTGTATGCATTAGTACAGAGTGTGAAAAAGTGGAAACATTACCTAATGGGCAAAGAGACAACTATACATACTAATCATCAACCACTTCAATATTTTCACTCACAAACTAAATTGCAGCAATCAAGACACTATAGGTGGATGGGTTTTCTACAACATTTTCATCTAGTCATCAGATATGAAAAGGGCATACACAATAAAGTTGCAGACATGCTGTCTAGACCAATCATAAGTGCACCTATTATACTTAAGCATAATTCAGTATTGCATGAAAGCTACATTGAACAATATGCTCAAGATATAGATTTTAAAGATGTACATGCAACTTTAAGTCAAGGCAAACAAGTAGAAGAATTGGATTATCATGTTAAGGACCAGCTCTTGTATCATTTTGGAAAGTTATGCATTCCACAAACTGAAAGAGTAAAGATAATTCGATAAGCACACACTTCTCTAATATTAGGTCACTTTGGTGTAAGTAAAAAAATTGCACAGCTGCAAAGATTTTGTTATTGGCCAAAAATGAATGAGACAGTTTCTAGATATGTAAGAGGATGTAATATCTGTGCTAAAAGCAAGCCCAACAATAGAAAACTAGGCTTTTACACTCCACTACTAGTTCCATTTCATCCTTGGGAAAGTGTTTCCATGGACCTTGTTGAAGGACTGCCTAGATCTAGAAAAGGTCATGACTATTTATATGTTGTTGTGGATAGGTTTAGCAAAATGTGTATTTTACTACCTTGTAACAAACAAATTACAGCTACACGGATTGCAAGGTTGTTCTTTCAACATGTATGGGTTCATTTTGGATTACCCACTTCCATTATATCTAATCGAGATACCCGATTTTTTGAGAAATTTTGGTCGAGTTTGTGGGAATTGATGGACACCAAACTGAAAAAGAACACAAATTTTCATCAGTAAACAAATAGCGAAACAAAAGTGGTCAATAGGACAGTGATCCAGTTGCTCAAAGGCTATTGCAGCAAGCATCCCAAGCTTTGGGATGAACATTTATGTTATGTGCAGCATGCTTACAACTAAGCTAAACATTCTTTTACACATAGATCTCCTTTTGAGACTTGTTTTGGTTTCACACGAAGGTCTCCCTTGGATTTTTCCTTTGGTAAAGACATAGCAGTTGATAGACACAGTTATGTGGACAAGGCAACCAAGTTCATTGAACAAATCCAAGAGATTCACCAGGTGGTACAAGAACAGTTGGAAAAGAGCCAATACAAGTACAAGGCAAGGCATGATAAGCATCGGATGGAGCATATCTGCCAAGTTGGTGATTATGTCTGGTTGTATATCAACAAAGACAAAATTCAAGGTGAAGGTAAGAAGCTGAAGCCAATAAGATATGGACCTTTTAAGATACTTGAGAAAATTGGTGAGAATGATTTTCGCCTTGATGTAACAGCTTACATGCACATATGCTTAGTTGTTAATCCAGACAACTTGAGATTATTTGAACCTTCATTAATTGAAGATCCCGAAGAGCAGAGTCAATTTCCTTCTATTGATGATCTGTTGTCTGAATATCTCAATGAGTTGCAGGAAGATACAGTTCTGGATAGGAAGGTGAGAACTATGTGCAGAGGGGATGTTAAGTACCTCAGGATTAGACTCAAAGGTTCAAAACCAAGCAGTACAAAATGGATAGAAATTGGGAAAGTGAGGAATCTATACCCTCACTTGATTGATGCTTAAAAACCAAGTTTTGGTGGTCCAAAAGATTTTTCAGTGGGAAGGACGTGATCCGAATTGGATCCTAAGGCACTCTCTAAGTTTTCATAACTCTATAAAATTCATGCCAAAGTTTCAAAGACTTACAAAGGTCAAGATTATCATGAATACCCTTGGAACAGTTGTAATTTGTGAGTAGTGTGGAGCAACGAGGACCCTCGGTCAAGCGCGCAGACTGTTGGCCCATGGTAATGCGCGCTGTCACGAAACAGTGAAACGGGAGGTCTTTTTGAGAAATGGGGGAGGTTTCTGATATACGATTATGACAAGTCGCTAATCGCATATCGCCAGGCAAACCCCTTAGAGAAGAAAAAGCCCCGAGCAACCCGAACCCGAAAAGTAAAAAACTGTACGGAATTCGCCGAGTCTGTCACAGGTGGGTCCCACACCAAAACTGACAGGATATCAGAAGGGCTTCGAGCAGTAAGCGGTTTCAACCAAGTCTTGCCTGATGCCACACACTGGGTGCCACGCATCTGGCGGAAGAGAGAGAAAACCGCTCACATCGGACGCGTAAACATCAGGCTACTTACCCGCCCAATATGGATGGAGATAGTAGCATCTGGAAGCTCCAGATTGATGGTGGAAATTCGATCCGATGGATGACCAGATTCAGTGCGGTAAACAAGCTGAGTTGTATAAAGTTTGAAGTCCGACATGAATGATGAGTTGGCAAAAGAACCATGTTCACGTGCAATCTGGGAACAAACAGAAATAACGTTCGTTTAGACATTTCCAAGAGAATTGAAACTCAGTTTGTTATGAAACAGGTGGCCACCTCCCTGTGAGGCGTTACATAGTGATGATGATGACGCAGAACAAAGGAATTAAAAAGGACGAAGGCACGAGAACCAGAAAGTTGGGAAGTAGAAAAGAATAGATAGAAAACAGACTGGATTTAAAGCCATGAACTGAAAAAAGTAGAGGAGGAGCTAGTTAGATGTAGAAAGCTAAGAGCAGAGAACAAAGAGAAGAAGTGGAGCTGACCTGAAGGCAGCATCAAGCCAGACAGATCCTGAGAGAGTCAGAGAGCCTGTGTACTCCAGAGAAGGCTTGAGAGGTTCAAGCAAACTCCTCGGCATAGGCCTGTCATGTATGAGTCTCAAATTGGGCTCATACTACTATGACCAATAGAGGTCGAGTTTCAGTCAGGAGAGTCTGTGTACTCCAGAGACTTGGGGGATCCAAGTCTAGTCCTACTGATTTATATCTGTTTAGTGAGACTCGATTTGATCACACTGTTGTAAAAACTCTGCTTTGAAAACATAATAGAGAGGCCACCATTGAAGGCTTGTTATGAAACCAACTCAAGAGAAGATAGAAAAGATAGATCAGCGCCTTAGAATTCAGCCTCTTCGAGGGGGCAACCTCCTTTACATTACATAAATGAACAATTCTTGGATGATCCAAATGACAAAACCTCCTTTCTATTTATAGGAGTCTAAGGAGTCACAATATAACCCAGCCGACCTAACAATAATAATATAAAGCCACAAAAATAACAATAGAGGGATTCTATGGTGCACAGTAATAACAATATGGGGACAATAGGGGCACAACAATATTAATAAGGGGTATAACTACAATAGTAATGGGGTAATCACTAGTATTATAGGGACCCAAAAAAGCCCAAGCAAGAGGAGGAATGCAATCACAAGCGATGTGGTCAAGTTTCCCTGAAGTCAAGATAAAGCAGTGGACTGCTAATGCATTTGAAGCATCTTACTGCAAGCCTTAGAAAACATGAGAGGTCCGGAAAAATTATACAAGTCTGGGTATATGCAAGAGTTGGGCTAAATAGCTCATGAAGGCCATTAATCAAATTTGAAGATGCTAAAGTCCTCCTTCAACAATATTGTGTCCCTGTGGAGCAACAAATCTACTGTGGAAGATTGGCATTTTTCTCTTGTTTTCTATTTTGGTCACTCGCTGAAGGAGTAGACTGTCTGAGGCTACTCGGCCTTAGCCAAGGTCATTTGTGGCACAATTTTGTCATTTTTTGTTGGGCTTAGGGTTGCACTGGCTAAGGTATCTGAACCTTTGATTGACCACCAGTGGAGGATTCTTAGCCCAGTGGTAGGGCAGTAATCTAGGCAGAGTATTCGCACTATTCTATGGTTTATGGTATGCGTCAAGGTTGCAAACGCTTGAGTCTAGTGTGACTCCTTTTGGCAAGACTTCGGACCTCTAGGAGACCCGTGTTAATTCAAGGCACGTAAAAGACCATGGACTAAACCTACAGTGTTAAGTTTCATGACCTGGTTGGAGAGGGTTTCGCTGTGTTATTCTTCAAAGTGAAAGCATTTGTAATTGAGCCATAGCAGCCTTTAGACCGAGCCATTAAGTTCCCTATCTATGTCGAGGAATTTAATGTGGATCAATTCGTGGCATCTTTATACATTACTTTGAAGGTTTGATTCTAAGTATAAACAAGGTATTTCTGCCCTTTGTTTGAAGCAATTATGGAGGACTTCTTTGCACAAGTAGAATTCAAGGGTATTTTTCTTCTGCTGCTCTCGACAATGGATCCTTGTTATCAATTTGTTATTCTCATTGTTCTGAAGAAAGTTAAATGCCTTATTTTGAAGAAAAAATTCAACAGTTGTGTGAACTTTGATACATTGTGGTCACCGAACTATGATGCCGTAAAAGGTGACTTCATTTACAACTAGAAGGGTGGTATCCTATTAGTCATCTTGAGGAGGACTTGTCCTGGAATTAGTGGCACAACATTATATAGGGTAGTTCTAAGGCCCTCCATAATTTAAGGAAGTTGAGATCTTGAATGCATATATTTGCAAGGTACGAATTGTAGCCTTGAAAAGACAATCAATGGGCATCCTATGTCATCCATATCAGTGAAATCAAGGAACCCTATTTTATGTATTGAAGAAGAGGCAGAGTCCTTATCACTATTACAAGTGCATATATTTATATACATACAAGTGTTATAAGCCAGTTCCACTGAAGCCGACTTGAAAATCAATAAGGAATATATATATATATATTCATGTGTTTGAAGCCTTCATAAAAGGTGCCTCGAAGCCAATGAAAATAGAGGATGCATTTATGAGAGGGGATGGTCCCTTCAAACATCAACTTGAAAATGATTTTTGAAGAATAGTAAAAGCCCTCCATAATGTCATATTGTTGACTAAGCTGCTCATTATCTAGCAGTTGGTGTGATTTTGTTGAGAAGGTTTAGTGGCAGCCCTCCATGTGATCCTATTTTTGTCTAGCAGTTGAAGCAAAGGAAAAGTATGCAACTCCTTTTATGTTGGCACCTTTGGATAAGGATAACAGTACCCTTGAAAGTCTAGCAGATAGAAGAAGTGCAAGGCACTTTGGAGCAGGCCCCTCTAGTAGCCTGTATGAACGTAAAATCAGTGGTATGGTATCTCTCAAGGTATGTGCAATGCATTTTTTTATTATTTGTTTTAAGGATCTTTTGATGGAGGGATTGATTTGAATAAGAACCCTAGATGGTTCATGGGAAACCCTAACTCACATATGAAATCCTAACCGTATTATGTTCCCTCATAAGAAACCCTTTCTTTTGTTTTTTTTTTGGGTTTGTGGATTCTAGTATGATTGATGAGGATGATGTTTTGAATTCCATCCTCCATTAGTGTATGAAAACCCTATATTGTATCTCTTGCTTTTATGATCACATATTGTGTTTGGTAGTGCTTGTCTATGGCTATTGCAAGTGCCTCATGAAGAAAGTGTTGACCACTATGTGTCAACGACCCATAGTAGTACACCCCATTTTTTCACAAAGGGATTGCGCTTGATCGATGTGTCCCTGCCGTCTAGCTTTCGTCATCAACCTGATTGTCATGTTATAATGTAAACCCATTCTACATGTATATGATGTAAATAATTTCAGTGGATTCGTGTCATGTATGTAATTGCGTAGCTAAACCTATTTTTCTGGTGACGATCTACATTCCGAGAGGTTTTTTGTCTCACCGATTCATTCTCGGATGGTCAGCAGAGTTTTCCTTCAGCCTTACCCCAAAGCCGGAATGAATTTTGTCACTGGGATCTTAGGCGAGTCCTAGTGTTATAGATCGAGTCTATGTAAAAGTGATTTGGGAATAATCCTAACTATTTGGTTAGGTTATTTTATTACAAATTGCTTAGTCTTTTAGATTATATTTGTGTTGCAGAAATGGGTAGTCTGTGAGGGTCTATTTTAGATGGGTTTTCTCCCTTGTGATGTAAAAGATATGAAAATGATGATGTAAAGTGTCTTGATGGTTGGAAAAATAATTTATCCCTTCATATGTAAAATTAATTAAATTTTTTGGCCAAAAATTAATTAAAATCCTAAGCCAGAAATTTAATTAATTATAGGTCTTAGGTAAATTTAAGTCTTCCAAAGGCAAAATTCGTGGGTCCTTAAATTTCAAATTTTAAAAGATCCCAGGACTAAGGTAATTAATTATTTTGCTAAATTTTAAGCTTTTGGTCCCTGGGGTTTAAGTCAAAGTCAAATTTTTAAGGAAATTAATTCAAATTATTATTTATTTATTTATTTTTATTTTTATTTTTATTTTATATGAGTTAATTAAAATGCATTTAATTGAAAAATTCGAATTTCCTCAAGAACTTAATATTTCAACGGATGAGATTAAAAGAAATTTTAATTTTCATCGACGGTCGAGATTGCTTTGACAAGGATCACTCGAACTAGCCGTTGGAAGATTTATCTTTAAATAGGAGGTTATTTGTTAGTTGATCCATCCGATCTTTGAGTCGTGTGCTAAGTGAAAAGCTCTCTTTTGTAATTTTTTTGTGAACAATAAAGAAAGACTTTGGAGTTAATTTCTACTGGTGTTACTCTTCGTGGAAATACTGTAAGATATGTCATTTTCATGCATATATTTCTTTTTAGCCATTGATGATAGCTTTCTGAAGAGTGATTTGAGTACAAGTATGTTGCTCAGTGACTGGGGTTTTGATGATAATTTAAGTTTTGAATATAATAGCAGGTGTCTCTATTTATCTGAATTTTATTATCATTTTCTCGCTCTATGTTGATGGTTGAATTGAGTTTTGCAGAAAATTCTTGATTTTTAGATCATCGGGAATTCGGGGAAGTTTGCAGTTGGACCAGCCAACTCCTCATTCATATTTTCTGAAGAGCCCAACTTGATTTGATCCTGTGATTATCATAAGATTTATATCGGTGATGCATGAAGGGTTTTGGGCGAAGCACCTCCTTTTAAATTTAAAATTTCATTTTTTTTTTGTTTTTCTTAATTTGGGCGTTAAATTGATAAATTTGGCTTTTAAGAGCTTTAGATTTTTAGATGTGGGAGTGGAGTTGGACTCACACTCGCTAAATTTGGTAGATCTGCTATTCTTGTGCATAGATCTATAAATTTTTTGGTTTCTCTGACTTGGGTTTCTGGGGTTTCATTTATTTTTTGTATATCCAGGTTTTGGGTGTTTGTGTTTTCAGGTACAGATTGCAAATCTAGAGGTGAAGTTTGATTTTAAAGCTAGATCTAGGCCCTAGAGGGTAAGATTTGGCCTCAAAATTATTTTGTAGGGAGACTATTCAAATTTTTGCGGTCCAAGGGTTTCTTAAATTTTTTGAATCTAGAAAATTTTTAAATTTTTGAGGGTGTCACTGGTAAATTTTAAGTAGAAATATAATTTGGAAATTTCTGGGTTTTATTGGGCCACCTTTTTTCATTTTTTGACTGTTGCCTAGGGTTTTTATTTGCGATTTTGTTGCAAAAATTTCGAATTTTTGGGAAAATCTTTGTTGCCTGCGTTCTACTCTTTGTTGCTGACGACTATCTAGATTTCAACCGATCAATCATTCCAAACTCATAGCGCCTCCCTCCCTCTTCCTGCGCTGCCCACGTTGCCCTCAATCTGCAAAACTGTGATCTCTTACCACTCCATCGACTTGCATTCCATCCTTCTCACACTTTTCTTTTCACACCCTGTGATCCTTCATCCGCAGACCCTCTTCTTCATCGCAACTTCATCTCTCATCGCTGCCCCAACCCACTACCTTATCTCTTTCTCTAATTCCGTAGTCATTCAACTTGCACACGCATAGCACCAACCCGTCACGCTACTCCAGACTTGTGTATTATCGATCTCCATAAGGTGCCAGCCTCAGCGTGCTTCCAATTTGTTACCTTCTCTCCCTCATGCTCTATCATCCCACTGATTGCGTTCTCTTCTGCTGCCATTGATCATCCCTGTCCATTGTCGAGTTCTTTTCCATTCCGCTGTCAAGTTCCACCTGCATACAAACGCTCAAAACCTTTACATTTTTCCTTTTCGTTTTATTCGATTGTGTTGGTTAGGGTTAATGTATGCATACTTTTGTTTAATTTGATTTTTCGACTTAGTTTAGTGTATTTTCAAATTTGAATTTTTTGTTGTTTGTTTTATTTTGATTTTGATTTTTTCTTTTTCAAAAAAAGCTAAAAAAATATAAATATCTAAAAACCAAAAAATTTAAGTAAAAACTAAAAAAGCTAAAAGGGGCTTCACATTAATTTTTATTTTATGTGACTTTGAGACATCCTAATTTTTTAAATCAAAAGTAAATTTTTTAACGTTAAAAGATTTTAAATTTTTATGTGGCCTCTGGCCCATTAAAAAATTAAAAAATAATTAAATCTTTTGATTTACTTTGGTCACATTTAAAAAGTCTTGATTGATCATTTACTGCATTATGTCTTGCTTCATACAACTTAGCACATCGATGAATTCTCCTAAGGAATAATTAAATTGTCAATTTAAAATCCCTTCTTGGTGTCTTTTTGTGCTAAGGATAAGATCTAAAAGAAAACTTTTGTGGTATCAACATTTTTTATGTTTTTTAGTTAAACGTGCTTAAATTTTTATATCTAAAGGTTAACTATAGGAAAGTGGTAAGTTTTCCTAGATTTGGGTCACTAAGCATAAATCTTTCAATTCTAGGATTGAAATTGGTTAGCATTTAAATTTCGTGGTTGTTTAAAGTATTTGGATCTCTTGAAATTTAATTGCTAAAACATTGTGCATTGTTGAATATCTTGCATCTATTAAATCTGTTGTCATTGCTTGAATTATTTAATGCTCGTTACATGTTAGACATTTTGCAAATATTTTCAAGTGATTGTTAAAGAATTTTGTCGTGGAATTATGATAGATTACATATCTTTGTTTTCTAAGTTGAATAGTTGTGAAAATCTGTTGACATTAACATTAAATTGCAAAAAAGTTTTGTTCTCTTTGAGCTATAATTGTATCAGAAAGATTTGAAATAAGCTTGTGTTTTAATTGTAATATCTTCAGGGGTTTATCTTTGAAGTCTTCACCTATAAGGCGAACATTTCATTTGAGTAATTGAGAGCTTTTTCGACACAAGTGTTTTTGTTTCCTCGAGTCTAACTTTATCTCATCTTCTAGTGCATTTACATATAAGTTAGCTTTGTATGATAAAATTTACTTCCAATAATAAGTCTGGTCGATATAGAGATAGGTATCCATCAATCTTTGCTTGAGAAGCTTGTTTTAATAGTATTTAAAACTGTGACCTTGCAGCCGTCAGAGCCACAACTCTCTGCAGTGGCGGAGGCACCCGGTATGTTAGAAGTTCAGGAAAGGTATTGTTAATCACACTTTAGTGCGCTTCTCCTTATCTTCTCTTTGCCGATTACTACGAAATCAGGCTCAACACATAAACGATTGAAGGATTCACATTTAAATAGGCATTTAACTAAAATTAACCAAGATTTTTGCATCTCATATTAGTTTTAGGATCTGCATTTCATATAAGATAGTCATTCATCTAAGCAGCAGTTGCTAATCAATTACTTGGTCTTCATTTCCCTAGCAAGATTATTGACTCCATAAGGCACTGATATCAATCGTCTAAAATCTAATAAAATCCTAAGTCTTGCTAAATCTTAATCAAGTACTTGATCGCCTCACTGTGTCTCTCGAACTGGTTGGTTCCCAACTGGTTCTTCTTCATTCCATTTTTCCATAGGGTTTACCCCCCTTAGCCTGCTATAGGTAGACAACTTAGACGGAGAGATTTGGGATCAGGGTGACAGCCCCCGATCTAAGCGTTGTCGCGGTGCCTAGACACTCTGTGCGACAACAGAAAGCATTGGAAGAAGGATGTACATGGAAAATCCTATGTCTTGGCAAGCACGATGAGTAGAGGGAACTGTGAGGACCTTGATTTTGGCATCTTGATTGGGTCATTGGGCACTTTGATGCATTGTGCTAGGATCTTATGAAGGATGGTCTTATGAATATGGATGCCTGGATGCGAAGGACCCCTCCTCATCATGGATTGGGTGATTTAATGCATTGGTTGCAGTCATCTAGCAATGAAGGATAATTGCTAAAATTGGCAACTAGGGCCAAACTCCATGTGGGTCATCTTATTAATGGAAGTTGATATTTTTCTTGGATCCCTGTCATCGAGAGGTGTAGGATTGATCTAAAGATCATCCGATTTCGATAAGTATTCATGGAGATATGAATTTATTTGTGTTATTGGACAATTTGTCAAGGTCGGCCAACGACCAAATAAGCCCCACTTGTGCTCAACATTTTAGTATAAATAGAGGTGGCCTTCAAGTCATTTCAATACACTTGGGATCTCTTCCTATCTACTTGTATTTGGGTTTTAGTAGGAGGAGAGATCCTAAAGGATAACACTGCCCTAATCCAGAGGGCAAAAGCCAGAAATGCCGGAATTGCCATGAACTGTCGGGAATAGCCGAAACTGTTGGGAATAAGTAGAACTGTTGAGAACAACCGGAACAACTGGGAAAGCTGACGCAGAAGGTAGAAGCCGGAATTACCGAGAATTGCTGGGAAAAGCCGGAACTGCCGGGAAAAGCCAGAACTGCCGGGAATCGCCGGAACTGCCGAAACTATTGGAACTGCTGGGAACAACCGAAATTGCCGAAACTGTCGGAACAACTTGAGCATCTGTCTCCGAAGGAGAGAAGCATGCAAGGGACAACTAACTAACAATGGGACAATTGTATGGTACTTAGTAGCAAATACACCTAGCATGCAATGTTACAACTAGCATGCAAGGGACAACAAGCATGCTAGGGACAACAAGCAAGCAAGATGCAGCCAACACATAGGTCAGTATGGCAACATGGTGTAGCGATAGCACATAATGCAATACATCGATGGGTACAATCATGATTAATGAAGCGTGATGAGATGCAACATAATGATGATGGGTGCAGCATGGTGCAGCGCAATGAGGTGCAGCATGATGATGAAATGCGAAGGAGTCACCTTGGAGAATCAGTTGAAGCAACATGTCTTCAACTGATCTTATGTATCATCTTCTTAGAGATGATCTATGCTCTTATCTAGATAAGTCAAAATGTTGACTTTTGTTGTAATTGTACTCTCTCTCTGTGCTGAACTATTGAAGAACATATAAGAAGAATTGATCAAGGGTTTCCCCACATTGGGGTTTGTCCCTGGCTAACGCCACATCTTGTGTTCTCTTGTCTTGGTTTGTCTTCTGTGATTTACGTTTATGTTCTATCTGCAGTTTACTTTAATGCTGATGTGATTGCTAATTTGGAAAAGATATTGAGCTAACTGTGAAAATTGAAATAAATTGCTTGAAGCATAAAACATACCTAAAATTAACATGGTATTGGAGTTGAGGTGAAGACAATGCCCAAGCAAGAGTGAAAGAGCAATCATTGAAGATAGTTGGGAAAGGACAAAAGGATCAGTGGATTCCCCATCCCTCTTCAAATTCACCGAGGGTGAAGTCAAAGCAGAGAATACTATCAAAATGACACAACGAAAGTTTTTGATGACCTACCTAAAGATCACTTCATTGGGAAGTCCGGATCTAAGGGTGGAAGGAAAGGCAGATGCCTTGGTTGCAATAAGTTCGGCCATTATGCAAAGGAGTGTCTGAATGGCAGAGACACATCTCTTGATGAAGATAACAATCATTCTAGGGACATCTTCAATGATCAAAGGAATGACAGGTAATGCGGGTCATCAAAGAAATGGCCGACTCTTAAAAAAAAGGGCAAGGAATCCCCAAAATGAAGAATCAAATGTTGTTTTCGATAAGATAAAGAAGCGTTATCTTGTATTGGCCCTCTCTTTCAAATTCTTTGGGAATCTGGATTGTTGATTGTAGTGCTTCAAGGCACTTCATCGGATAGAAGGGTGCACTCTCTAATTTGGTAGAGATGGAAACAATCGTGGGATTATACTTGGAGCTAATGCCACCTATCTCGGAAAGGGTGTAGGGAATGTTGCCCCTCAATTGAATGAGGGTAACTCGATTAATTTACAAAATCTCTTTTATGTACCTGATCGCAAGAAGCACCTCGTGTCCATTTTAGCAATGGAAGTCAAAAGTTACAGGGTGGCACTCATCGATGGAAAGGTACGTGTTTGAAAATACAATTTTCAAAGATGTTTTTGAGTTCGGGGTTGTATCAAGTTGCAGGAAGTCCACTGGGAACCATGGCCATTGACACATAGCACCAAAGGTCTGTGTGTCAGATGGTGACAGGGATGCCTGAATTCAAAAAGAGCATGCAAGTACATGTCTGAGATGTACCGAAGGAAAATCTTACAAGGGGACTATTCCCCTCATGTAGCAGGTCCACAGGTTTGGAACAACTCGAGGGGTTTGAGATTGATGATTAGGAATCTCACGTATGCAGGTGGACTAAATCCCTCTATGGCTTGAAGCAAAACTCCCAGGGTGTAGTATGCGAGGATTGATAGCTGTCAGATGAAGCTGAGATTCACTAAGAGTGAAGCCGATCCAAACCATTGTTTGAAGGTTGTGGATGATAGACCTCTCATACCAACACTTACGAGGATGACCTATTTCTGACAAGTGCAAACCCTCTCATTTGCAGAAGTAAGTTTGACCATAGCATTGTAGGTCAGCTTGACCATCATATTGACTGACAGATTTTGTTATATCGATTGTTGAACTGAAGAATTTCTCTAAGGAAAAGGTTGCTAGGTTTTTCCCCCAAGTGGGTTTTCCTAGGGTAAATCTTGTGTTCTCTTTGTGCATTGTGATCTCTAATGTCCTTGTGCTTTTATGGTTGAATTTTTGAAGTGTAATTGCTTAATGATACACTAAAAGAGTTAAAAAAATATCTATATCATTAGTAATTATCATTATTTTAAAAATTTGTGCTTGTATCTACTACACTTGAAAAATTAACATGGTATCAGAGCTTTGGTAAAGGAGTGGACATCGAGGTCACACTTGAAGAGTTTTGGTTAAGGAAGAAGAGGCTTAGAAGATCACTTCTGATTGTATCCTTAGGTTCCTATATGAAGTCAGAAAACAAGCTTGAAGGAGCTTTAAACTTTAGGGCTTAGAAGACAAGGATGATTGGTCTCTTGGTATTGTGAAGGGCAAAGTCACCGTACCTTCAAATAATGAAGGAAAAGTACAATATGAGAAAGATGACATCACAACTAGAAACATCATTGTGGCTTCTGTCAGAGATCACTTGATTCCATATGTGGCAAATCTTGGCTCTTCAAAGAAGATGTATGATGCCCTAGTTGGATTATATACTATTAACAACATTGGTCAAGCAATAAGTTTGAAGGATGAGCTTCGTGATGTTGAAATGTCAAGGAATGATACCGTGGCCTCATATTTCATGAGGATCTCTCAACTAAGATATAAACTTCAAGCAATTGATGAAATCATTTCTGATAAAGAACTTGTAACTATAGCAATTAATGATTTTCCCGACTCATGGGATTCGTTTGCAACTAGTATTTGTGGCAAGAAGGAAATTCCGAGTTTTGAAGAACTATGGATCAGAGATCTCATGTACTCAAGAAGAATCTAGACTTATATCAAAAGGAAAGATTCAAAGATTTGAAGGAGGTGACTCTCAAGCATATGCAACAAGTTTCAAGAAGGCTAGAGGAAGAAAGAACTTTGGCTTCCAATGAAGAAATGAAGGTAGAAGACCTGCTCCTCATGGGAAGAATAATATGTTGAGAGTCCAATGCTATCATTGTCACAAATTTGGTCATTATAGAAGCGATTGTTCTGAAAGATCGAATGATAGAAAGAGAAAGGGAAAGTAGCATGCTACCACAACAAAAACCCAAGAATGAAAATTCAGGTGATAAAGGTTTATTCTATTTTTCTGCTCTCACATGTTCTGCTGCAGATAGTGATGATCTATGGCTAGTAGATAGTGGAGTCTCAAGACATACGACAGGAGATCGTGACAATCTCACATGTCTAATGGGAAAGGGACTCTCAAAAGGTAGAGCTTGGAGACAACAACAACTATGTAGTTGAAGGCATTGGGAAAACATCCATTGAGCTAGAATCATCCATGTTAGCAACATATTATATGTACTAGGTTTGAAAAAGAATTTGGTTTCTATTTCATGTCGGGAAGATAAAAGAGATAGAGTAGCATTTGTTGATGGTAAAGTCCTTGTGTGGCCCAAGGGCTCAAGTATAAACTCTGCTAGAGTAATTGGAGTACGTGAAGGAAGGTTGTATATATTCTTGAAACAACCAGGTCAAGCATTAGTGCATAATTATATCAAACCAGGTGCATTATAGCATAGAAGATATGCTCACCTTCACTATAGAGCCTTGCCAGCTTTAAATCAGATGGCTTCAGGTGTTCCTGAATTGCAGATGGAGCATGAAAGAGTATGTAAAGGCTGTGCACTTAGGAAGAATGTCAAGAAGCCTTTTCCAAGCAATGAAAGTAGGTGCAAAGAAATTTTGGATCTAGTTCATTCTGATGTATGCGGTCCAATGCCAGTGCATTCCCTTGGAGGCTCTTTGTACTATGTAACTTTTATTGATGACTTCCCTCGCAAGGCATGGATTTACTTCATGAAGACCAAGGATGAAGTCTTCAACAAATTCCGAGAGTTTAAGGCTGAAGTGGAAAACTTGACAAGAAAGAAAATCAAGATTTTGAGATCAGATAATTAAGGAGAATACACCTCCAAGGAGCTTGTTGCCTTTTGTAAAGAAGCTGGGATTAAGAGGGAGCTGATGTAAAATTCCTATTTGGAAATTTTCCAATACACCTTATGAATTTTTGAGTTTCTGTGGTTATCTTCAGTGAGTAATTTCGTCAACAGTTCAAACGGCAACTGCTGTAGGTGACTTTTCTTAATTTTTTGTTTCAAACCAACTTATACAGGGCTCAATAAGTACCAAATTGATTACAAAAATCAACTAGAATTAATTTATATCAGACCCAAAAATTAATACTCTTGCTGATATATGTTTACTATATGCTGTAGGTGCCTTCCTCTCAATTTAACTCCAAATAAGCTGACCCAAAACTATATGATCGTTTTCTAGGAGAAGTATATCATTTATAAAACCCCTCAATAAGAAATACACCACTGGTATAAACCATATGTCAAGGGACTGAACACTCTTCTTTAATGGAAATAACCCAGAATCGTAACAACAGTAAATATATTAGCACACAGTCAAGTATATAGAGGTTACAAGGCATGAAAACGCAGATTAAATCATGGTAAGTGTTCCAACATAGTAGACTTCAGTGCCACAGTGGAATTTAAGGGTGGATATCAACTCTCCAAACTCCACACGGCTCAAAAAATAAGAGACCAAGGGTCTGTTATAATGTATAGGGGGTACCCTGCCTCTTTTGCAGAGATATACCACACTTATTTCACTGCCCAATGTTCAGAAGTGCGGAGGAATCAACGCACAGTTACAACAAAATGTCTCAGCTGATTATCACCCAGAAAATGACTGATTTGTTGTTTATATAGGCAAAATAAAACCTCTATGCAGAAGTGGCTCTTTTAGAGCAACATGTACAACCTATAAAAGAAGATTTTTGACCCTATATACATCTCACTCCAGCAAATAGAATTTCAGTCCAACCTCGATAATATGTAGAAGGAAAACCCAGCTTTCTCCCTTCGATATTTCGACCCAGGCAACAACTAGAGTCGTCCAACAAAGTGACAATATACTCAGTCTGAGCACAACAAGAGAAATCGACCCCTTTTTGATGAAAGTTGTCCTTTATTCAGTCCATAAAGTTCGACCCACAAAACTGAGGATGGCCTTTGACTTGAAAGTAGTGGGATTTGTCCTTTCTTGAGCTTGGAGTCTTCAATCTTTAATGGGTATGCACAACCCGTCCAAAAGATGAAGAGAAACTCATATTAAAGAGAAATCCACTGATAAAACCTCTTTCAGCTCAATAACTTTCATGAATCTTTTATTCCATGAAGGCGAAATGGTGAAATCTGAGTGATTTCACTCTTTAAACAAGTTAGGGTGTATAGTTTCAACACCGAAACTAGTTATGGCGGCTAGGGTTTATCAAACCCTAAGCTTCTCCAAAATTCTCCAAGAGCTCATTTTCTCAAAATGCAAATGAAAGAATGAGGAGAGACCCCCTCATTTCTCTTTTTATAACTCATTTACCTTTTCCCACCAGTGAAATATTAAAAGCCCATTTCCTTTCTTTATTTAATAAAGTGGCTTTTATAAACCGATGAAAGTCACTTTTAATGCCGAAAAATGCTTAGTTCGCCTCCGTGGTCACATTGGCTACCCAAAGCCCCTTTTTATCATCTTGCCTTGTAGATCTTTTTGCCCCGATTCTAGTGAGCTATTACACTAAGGTGTTTCTCCAAGTAATTAGCTCGAAACAACACCTTAAGTGTAATAAATTAAAATATCCCTATTAATAACGTCATTTTATGGAAATCGTTAGAATGCAACGAAACCAAGAGCAAACCATGCAAAATTGATCTTGATGATGAAATGTGGTAATTGATCCCAGCCAGACCAATAAAATCCTTCTAAAACCCCCCAAACCCACCAGTGGAGTAATCCCGTTCTTATGTCTAGGTTGACACAAGCTCCGGAGATTCCTCCTAACCACATCACAAGGTAATCCAAAATTTGGGGACTTTACAGTTGATAGTCCCTTACAATCCACAACAAAATGGAATTGCTCAAAGAAAGAATAGGACCGTTGAAGAATCCATTAAGGCGATGATGTATGGTCATGACTTGCCCATGTTCTTATGGAGTGAAGCATCCATGACAACAATCTATATTCAAAATAAAAGTCCTCATTGAATCTTGGAAGATAAAATTCCTGAAGAGGCATGCACCAGACAAACACCGAAGGTTGGACGTTTGAGAATCTTTGGTTGTCCAGTTTATATTCATGTTCCCAAAAACAAGAGAAAGAAGCTAGAACCTTCATGAAAGCAGGGAATATTTGTTGGATAGAGTGAGTCATCAAAGACATATAGAATCTATGTTGCAAGACAATGATAGGTTGAAGTCAGCAAAGATGTTACCATTGATGAGAATGTTTCCTATTGGAAGTCTAAAGAAGTTCTCATGGACTTTGATGGTGAATTAGAACATGAAGCTCCCAAGGAAGAAGGCTTAGGTCCATCCAATCCTTCAGAACATCCCGTAGATCATCAAGAAGAGCCAGAAGGGCATAATGAACCATTAGATCCAGTTGTTGTTCCTGCAATCAAGAAAAAGCTAGCTTGGCTTAGATTTACCTTGTAGGATGAAGTGTTGAAGAATCTAGGGCAAGTAGGATTAATGTGATTCTTCTTAGCTTGATAACTATTTGTGAGGTGTTTTCAAATTTTCTTCTTATTCCAATCTTCATTTATTATTATTAGAGAGTGTCTTCTTTAGTTCATCAAATAGCTACCAAAACAAAGAGACAAGAACTCAAGATGTTGGCATTCTGTCGGGGCCAAAACCTCTCCCTCTTGGAGAGGAAAACCTGCACATATTTCTTCTTATAGAGATTCCAATTGACGAACACCAAGACCATGACCCTTGACTTACTATGCCACTCCAAGACCAAGACACCAATCTTCTTCTTTGTCACTTCTGAGATCATCTTCATTACTTTGATTCACTAAAGTCATCATTATTGCATTATTGAGATCTTGACACCTTGCTGCACCTTCATTGAGAATATTGCTGCACTTTTACTAAGATATTCATTATAAAAACGAGATTATCACCGTTGCATCATTGTTGCATCTTCACTGAGATCTTCTCCTTGTAACTGTGTCTTCATCAGGATCATGATTATATCTATATATGCCAAGGTATGGTGAGTCACTGTGAAATATACCGAGATCATGACTGTGATTTTTCTCCCTATGTTTCATCATTATAGATATGTTGCGTTTGTCTAGTATGCTGAAATAGAGTGTACACTGAGATCCTCATCATTATAATCATGCCGAAACCGTGATTGTAAACATGCCGAGAGGGTATTATCACCAATGTGCTGACACTGTGTGCTGTTGTGGGTTCATCGTGATCCTCTCCATTGCAATTGTGCTAAGACTGTAACTGTTCTACTCATCCAGAAAATACACATACTGCATAATTACCTTACTTTGGCATACGAAAACCCTTCTTGTAATTTCCATCCGAAATTTCTATACCTTGTGACAGACCTCCAAAATTTTAGATAAATCCGAGTTTTGTACTCCTGTGGTTGACCGAGATTCATACACCATCCAAAATTTCAGAGGTATCATAATTGTCTTTTCTATGGTGACCACAATGGGGTATATATAGTGGTTTGCCCTCCATATTAAGTCAACATGAACCAACGAAGAGGTGTGCCTTTATATGTGAGCCAACATGACTTCTTTTAGCTTTTTAATTCGTTTCTGCTGGCCGACATGACTGTTTTGCTTGCTGCCTTCTTCAAGAGGATTGTGCTTGTCTTGGAGGGTTGTTTTAGACACTAGGTTGACTCATATACATTACATATATGCTCAAGAAGAGCTCTTTACATATGTCTTTGACTCTTAGACTTTCCTAGACCTATGGAATGAGTAAGAAACTCATTCTTATAATTTACAAAAATAATAATTATTTTTCTTGACAAGTACAAAGATCAAAATTACATTTGTAAATACCGAACCTAGTTACACTTTCTTCAACACGAAGGACGTGCAACACCACGTGGCACCTTCAAGGAAAGCAAGAGACCAAAGAGGTATTCTGGATATGCAACATTGATGACTAGTCTCATTGATTCCAAACCTCCCACCTATGAAGAAGAAACTAGCCAACAAGTTTGGAATGATGCGATGATGGAAGAATACCAATCTATTATGAAGAATGATGTATGAGAAATTGTGCCTAGACCTGAAGAAAAATAAGTGATGACCTCCAAATGAGCATACAAGATTAAGCATGTAGTGGATGGTAGTATTGACAAGTACAAGGAAAGATTTATGGCTAGAGGATTTTCCCAGAAAGAGGGAGAGGATTATGATGAGACTTTTGCTCCGGTTGCCAGGTACACCACTATTAGATCTATTATTTCTATTGCTGCTTCTATGGGTTGGAATTTGCATCAAAATGATGTAAAGAATGGTTTCCTCGATGGTGTGATTGAAGGAAGAAGTTTACATAGAACGACCTCAAGGTTTTGAGATTCATGGGAAAGAGTCTCACGTTTGCAGATTGAAGAAAGCCTTGTATGGACTTAAGCAAGCACCTAGAGCTTGGTATTCTCAAATTGACAACTACTTGACAAGATTCAGTTTCTCCAAAAGTGATGCTAATCCAAATATTTATATCAAGGTTTATAAGAATGAACTCGTGATTCTATTGCTATATGTTGATGCCTTATTTCTAACAGGTGTAGAGCATCTCATTATTCGGTGTAAGAGGGAGTTGGCTTCCGAATTCAATATGAAGGATCTTGGATTGATGCACTACTATTTGGGGCTTGAAATATGGCAAAAGCCTGGTGAAATCTTCTTTGATCAAGGAAAATATGTTATCGAAATCTTGCAGAAGTTTGGAATCACCCTGTAAGTCCATGGCAACTCCTTTGGTAAATAATTTGAGGAAGTTGAGAGACTCTGAGTTAGATTTGGTTATGTACCAGAAATTGATTGTCTCTTTGATGCATTTGGTTAATAACAGGATGGACATTTGCTTTGCAGTAAACACATTGAGCCAACTCCAAGTGGAATTGAGACACAATCATTTTGGATTGTAGCAAGGCATGTATTGAGGTATTTACGTTGTACAATTGATTATGGGTTAAGATATGTCTGAAACTATGATATACAACTGTAGGGTTATGCAGATTCAAATTGGGAACGAGTGCAAAAGACAAAAATAGTACATCCGAAAACTGCTTTGGGCTCCGCTATGATTTCGTGGATGAGTAGGAAGCATACGTCTGTTGTAGTCAGCACTGTCAAGGCAAAATATATTGTAGCCAGTTTAGTGATTTGTGAAGTACTGTGGCTTCGAAAGTTATTCGCAGGACTATTTGATTAGGTGCTAGAACTGACTGTGATATATTGTGACAATTAAAGTTGTGTAAAGCTTGCAAAGAGTCCAATTTTCCATGATGGGTCAAATCACATTGATATCAAGTACCACTTCATTCGTGACATGGTGCAAAAGGGAGCAATGAAACTCCAACACATCTCTAATGATGAGTAGATAGTTGATATTCGTACAAAGCCCCTCTCCAGAGCGAAGTTTGTATACTTTAGGGGCAAGCTTGGACTTGTTGAGAACACTTCCCTAAGTGAGAAGGAGTGCTGATGAGATAACATCAAGGACAAACATTCTCCCCATGTCATGTATGATCATAATTAGGGAGAATGGTCCAATAGAGGACAATCATTTTTCCTCTGTCAAGCATATTGACCAAAATTAGGAAGAATGGTCCTAGAGGCCCAGGATCACTCAGTTGAGTGGGTGCCTTTCAACATCAAGCTTAGAACTCTCTAGATAGGTTGAGTGAGCTCATTTAGCATCAAGCCCATAATTACTCAAGTAGAGTGTGGCTTTTGGAGATTCATAATGTGCCAAAGATATTGACTAGAATGATGGTGAACCAAGACTAGTTTGTATACCATGCGTTAGATAGATCAGTATTATGGCGACTAGTTGATGCAAATAATGTGCCATGTGTTAGGGGGACCGACCTGGATTATGTTGAGGATATACCATAGGTTAGAGGTACCGACTATAATTATGGTAACTTGTTGATTCTATTGATCTACCATGTGTTAAAACTTAAAATTATTGACCAGAATTATGGTAGTTGAATGATGCTGGTACTTTTGATGATTTGTTATAACCTTTTCTTAGAGAAATTCTCAAAATGAGAACATTTGGATAGTCATTATGAATACTTCCCTAGCTAAGAAAGAGTGTTGAATCTTGTAGCTATGGTCGGTCTTCATAATTTATATTTTAGCCTTTGAAATATATAATGTGAATGTAAGACATGTTCTTCATCTCATTTTTATTGTTTAGCCCTTGAAATAATTAATATAAGATATGCTCTTCATGTTGGTATCAAAAGAGAAAAATTTTGAATTTTGAATTTTTGGCTCCAAACTTGTCAAGTCGGCCCCAATGAAGAGACATCCATTTAGACAAACAACACTATATATAGAGCACTCTACCTCCACAAGGCAAATTTCAACTACACACACAAGAAGACATATTTTGGGCATTCAAGCAAAAGAAGAAGAAGGACAAGAAGGACAAGAAGGACAAATTCATCTCAAGCATATCTCTCTCTCTTCCCCCCTCTCTCTCTCTACTTCACACGTGTGACTTTTTGGGCATATTTTGGGCAGCGTATCGAACTTCTGGGTGGCAGGGCCAAATTTATGGTCAGGATATTCTATGTAGTAGGGCTGAGTTTCTAGGCATATTCTGGGAGGCCGAATTTTGGTCTAGGCAGATTAGAGAGGGCTGAAGTTGTTGGGTAGAAGATTGACTTGACAATGTTAATTTTTCATCAATTGTTTTATGCTGCAACTATTACTTCAACAATATCCGATAGCATCCAGTTTAACAATTTACACTTCTTCAATTAACCAATGACAATAGAGCAATAGTAGATAGACCAATTATACAAATGCACAATGAAAGACAACCAAGTGACAAGAGACACAATATTTGGTCAATGACCAGGGAAAAACCACACAATGGGGAATTCCTTTGCATTTCTTCTTCTATTAGATTGTCTTCAAATGTTCATAGAGAGAGTAGATCATCCAAGAGTCAAAGTCAAGTTTTGACTAGCCAATATCCAATATCCAATATCTAAGAATGATAATATGTCAAGCAAGTATCCAAATCAGATACAAAAGAGAGAGATGAAGTCAACAATAGTCAAATCCGATCCTTCTGCAAATATGTCCCAGTCAATAGCAATCAACAACATCAAAGTCAACCCTAACCAGTTGAGGGTCAAAATAGTCCTTTAGCAACTCAGTCAAAGTCAGTCAAGCTCAGCCTCAAATGCTAGTCAAAGTCAGCCGAAAACATTCAAACTCGGTCAAAGTCTGTACTTCTGGTTCAAACTTGCGGTCAGCCTTGAAGTCAACACCCGTCAACCTGCTTAGATTTCCTCGATCTTTGTGCCCTCCAATGTGGCTTAGAGAAACAGAGATATTCCACCCAAAAACACAGTCAAAGATGGTGAAACAACCCTTTTTCAATGCTAGTCAATGCCCAGAAACAGTCCGGAAATTCGGCCCAATCAAAAAATGATTTCTGTCCTTCGCATGTGTGAGAGATACCCTGCAATTTTGAGCTGTATGAACCAATGGAATGAGGAGAGAGAAGATATGTTGTGAGTTGATGAGGTGCCAAATGAGGAGGTCTCAACTTGTATTTTTATGCAACTTGAGGGGTGCCATCTTGTCCTTGAGAGGTGCCATTTGACCCAAGGCCGACCTTGACAATTTTGTACTTGTGGGCTTGACTTCAAAAATCGAATTTCCCTTATCCGAATTGAGTGCTTAAAAAGTCAATTTTGGTCCTCTTGAAACGAGGAATTTAGTGCAATGGTTGGAATTTGTCACTCAGCTGCCAAATTAACAGACAAGAGGGTTGGTTGACCAAGTTAGACCATCACCATAGCATTGTAGGTCAGTCTGACCATCATATTGACTAGCAGATTTAGGTATATCTCTTGTTGAATTGAGGAATTTCTCAAATGCCATTGGGTTTTCCCCCCAAGTGGGTTTTCCTAGGTTAAATCTTGTGTTCTCTTTGTGCATTGTGATCTCTACTGTCCTTGTGCTTTTATGGTTGAATTTATGAAGTGTAATTGCTTAATGATAAACTGAAAGAGCTAAAAGAATATCTACATCATTAGAAATAATTATCAGTATTTCAGAAATTTGTGCTTGTATCTATTGCACTTGAAAAGTCAACAAATCCATCCCTCAAGGGATCTTTGTTGCATATGTGATACCACTTGAACAAAACTTCTCAAGATCAAGTGAGATCACCTTCTTTAGGAACATGAAACCATTAAATCATCATAATGGACCATATCTAATGTTATGGGCACATAAATACTTCATAGAAAACTCACCTTCAAATGTCTAACTAGATCAGGATTTGTACACAACTTACCTCACTTATGTTAGGGATGATTATATCAACAATCCTATTAGGTGTTTCAATCCCCAAGGGGAGTGACATGTTCCAGGTTAGCCCATCTTTCCTTAACTGTGTGTTTATGTGATCATGGAGTAGAAGAGACTTCAAGGAAGGTGCCATAGCCACGAGACCAGCTAATGGGGGGTCCAAGGGTGTAATAATGTAAGGAGGGAACAATTGTGGTGGCATGAGTTACACCTTTCCTTGGCCAATTTATTTTGCCCCTTTGGTGTGCCTTTTACTTCAATGGTTGATTTTTATTTGATGCATAGCTCAGGAGCCCAAGCTTGTTTTATGCCTTTCCAATACCCCTTAAGATGTAGCAGTTTATCGCTAATTGGGGTTGGGACATTCAAGAGTTCCTTTATTTAAATGAAGCATTAAATGCTTTTTGAAACTGGTTGATGGCTTATGATGGGGGATAGAGCTCATGCTAGGCTTTTGCCCACATGCTAAATATTGTCCCAACCATCTTCTTCATTTCACATTTTCTTTCATTGTGGCTTTAGATGCTTTTAACATTCTTTCAGCTGCATCAAACTCTAGGGCCAAGTTTTTGGATCCTGACTCAAGGATGTGGATATAGGGTGCCAATCCCAATGACCAATTACAACCAACTCAAGTAATGGAGATGGATAATTGGGAGAGATGGAAGTGATAAATATGGATAACCTTGGACATGCTATATCAATCATTGCCTCCTCAATAGTGCCTTTCCTAGAATTGTAAGGCCTTAGAGGAGGTCCCACTAGACTAGAGTCAAAGACTAACCTCCCAACTGAAGTGTGGGAACAAGGATACAATCAAGATCGGTCAATCATCCAACTTGCCCCATGATCCATATCAATATGCCAATAACATTAAATTAAAGCACATGATTGCAAGAATGGTCAGTCCTTGTTGAGAGATGACCCACCTTGCTTCAAGAAGAATGCCAAATGGGAGAGTGATTTGACTGGAGCAATGAGTGGAGAGGAAAACAGTATGGAGCTCTGGCCATTAGCTAACATTTGTTCCCATATTGCATGCCATATTGTACCTGCAGGAATTTGGATTGTGAGCTGCATCTGTTTTATTTCTATTGCTATTGGATATTCTTGCTTACAAATTGGTACTCTTATTACTCTTTACCTAGACGGGGTTAGATTGAAGTGGCTTTAAGGTCTGTGCTTTTGTCTACTACTACATAACTTTTCCTATTCGTTGCTTTTCTATTGCTACTGGATATTCTTATCTTATCTATTCCTTTGTTTCTTTCATCCTTGTTGCATTTCAAATGCAATAGAAAAACAATATTGGGAAGCAGTTGACAATCTTCCTTGAGCTAAACCAATGAAATTATTGATCCAAACATCATGTATATTGAACTTGCATCTCTACATGTTTATTCTGTTTTCTTCAAGTGTTTGTTTTCAAGATTTTACTGTGTGAGTTTTTATGTTGTTTATAGTTATGTATGCTGTTCTGATATTTTAAAATTTAAGTGGATTATTATCATTTTGTAGATTTTGACCTCGAGAGTGAGAGAAGTAAGCTGGATGAGCAGGGGCTGAAAATAGCTGAAAATCAGGAAACTAGTCTGAAGAATAGACGGAAACTTGCTGAAAACACACGAGGTAAATTATTTGTAGTGTAATTTTAAATGTGATTGTGCAAAATAACTGATTTCTTCAGGATACTATTTTTATCTGTAAAATAACTATTGGAATGACCATTATGTAATGGCCTGTCCTTGTCTTTAGCAAACCTTCTGCTGCCAATGCCTTAATCATTTATAGGTAGCTTTCATTGCTTTTGTTTGCCAATCGAAAACTATGCTTAAGATTGTAGCAAAGTGGTAAAATATATGCTTTTGTTGGGATTGGCTTGTCATGATATATTTAAAGTTTTAAGTTGTTTCTCTTCTGCAAGACCAGATTTCAAGAAAGCGCCAAATGAGGAAAAATTAAGTTTGTTCAATTCCTTACTCAAAGGATATCAAGAGGAGGTGGATAATATTACAAAGCGAGCAAAGTTTGGAGAAAATGCTTTCTTGAATATTTATCAGAAGCTATATGAAGCTCCTGACCCATGTCAAGCGCTGGCTTCAGCTACTGTAAGCTATGATGCCTTTGTTTAATTGACTTTATCAATGTCGTGGCCCTATTATTTATGAATGCTAAATTTTTTGTCAGGATCAGATTTTCTACTATATGATTCTTAATATGCTGCATGATTACCAACACAACGTAATACATAAACAATCATGCTATGGGCTGAGCTTCAATTACAATTTTGACAAGCTATGTATATTGGTCATGGAAGTGAAAAATAACCTCTTGTCTATGTCATTGCTGGTTGTAGATTGTAAATAGACCTACCAAGCCATTATTATTGCTTTGTTTTATCAGTTTTAGAGTGTAAGGCTTTGGTTGATGGTTAATTTCATCAATTATTCTGCAATTTGTTGATGTCTTTAATTTAGTGTGCTTTACTGTTTTTGTTGTGATATCTAGAGTTGTGATTTCTATTGAGTGGTGATGTGATTTAGCATTTACCTTCTTAATTTTAACTTATTGCTCAAGTTCTAATAGTAAGTTTACCATGTATTCAAGGTGATTCTCAGTTTGTCTTCTTTGCAGGAGCTATCTTCAAAAGTTTCTGAACTTGAATCAGAGAATCGTAAAATGAAGCACGAGCTTGAAGATTTTAGGGCAGAAGCTGCTCATCTAAGGAACCAACAGGCCACCGTTCGGCGGCTAGAGGAACGCAATCGGCAGTTAGAGCAACAGGTAGAAGTCGAATATGATAAACGATTATTTGATTAGATGCTTGTGTTTTATTGGATTTGCTAGATTACTTGTAACTTGTATTATACTCAGTTTCACAAAGTCGGAGAACTGCTTGAACCTTACTTTGGGCTCTCTAAAATAGTTCAATGTTCTTGAATCTCTTAATGATTAAATCAACTGGTTGTTTGCCCTGTGGTGTTATATCCCGAGTATGACAGTTTTAACTGGCACATTAGTTAAGCTTGATATTTTGAACAGTTGCATTTGCAATTTTAAAAATGAGTTTCTTGAATAAAATGCGTTGCTATGGTTTTTGAATGATTATCACTTGCCATAACATTCTTTGTGAGCATGTTGGCAAACATGGTAGTAAACTATCTGGCATAATGGCATTTGTGGTGCCATGTGAGGAAAAATGCCACTAATTATGGAGTTTTTGGTCTCAGATAAATGGTTTACTTTCTGGTGAACCAATGTGAATCACATATCATATACATTTTTTGTGTCCTCAAAAATGTTAATAACATACAGAATAACTTGAACACCCTTGCCAACCCATGCTTTCCACCTGAATGTAGACATTATATTGTTTCTTTTGACGTTATGTAAGGATATTGGGTGTCTTGTTGTGTGTATCTGTGTATAAAAATATAATTCTAAAAGAGGAGCAATAATTTGAAAAAAGTGCAAGCATTTTAGTGTTCAATATAAAGGAGTATTGAACAAAACATACTCAGAAGATCCACTGCTAGCATAGGCCTTACAGTGGTGGTGTATCTATCAAATTAGCACCAGAGATTGAAAATATATTTGTGGTCTAAGCTGTACACAACATGAATTGCAAGGATAATAATGCATTCTGTTGGATTTTGGAATTTCCTTGCACCCTAGGTCTGGTCTATGCCCTAGCTAGGTGTTGATTTGGGGTAGCATTGGATGTGTTCTAGCCACGAAATTTAGTGAAGAGGCTAAGGAACATGAGATCTCCAATACCCAGAAAGGGTTTGAGCAGATTCTAAACAGTTTGGGAGATATTAAAATAATTAATATTTTTAATGGAGTCCCTAAGTATAAACTTAGGGAAATTAAAATATTAATGTGAATTAATATAAAACTGTGTTAGAATGGTCGAAAAGTCATGGATCAAGCCAGATCTAATTTTAGCCGTTGATTAGGGACTTAATCTCGGCTGTTGATCTGTCAACATGAAAAGTATAAGAGGAGGCTTGAGGGTCACTTGGAGAACACACCAAGAGATCAAGATTTCGGCTTTCTGGGGCTGGGTTTGGCTGAGATAGTTGAGAGAGTGATATGGAATTGCAGTTGAGGGGCAGCGAATACAGAAGCAAAGAGGTAGAGATAGTACCGGGAGGATTAGCATAGGGGCCGGGAATGCTGACGCAGAGGGCAGAAGCTGGAATTGCTGGGAACTGTCAGGAAAGTTGACGCAAAGGGCAGAAGCCAGAACTACCAGGAACAATCGAAATTGCCAGGAATTGTTGGGAAAGTTGACGTAGAGGGTAGAAGTTGGAATTGCCGGGAACTGCTGGAAAAGCTGACACAAAGGACAGAAGAGGCTGACGTTGGGGTTTTTCGTGGGGCAGATTGGAGCTAAGGAGCTGCCAGAGTGTTTATCCAGAGCATCTGTCTCTGAAGGAGAGGTACTATTGCCAAGATTTTTCTCTGTTGGGTGAGCCGGATTTGGCACCTAGATTGTATTTTGAAACTGCTTAATAAATCAAACCCTCAGATAGCTACACCAGTTTTCCCGCATTGGGTTTTTCCGGGGACATTAGTCCAAAAATGACGGTGTCATTTGTGTGCTTGTTTTTGTTTCCTTCAGTGGATGATCTGTAATGTGTTGAGCATGTACTTGTGTTTCTTTTTAGTGTTTACATGGTAAATAACTTGTTAATTGATCAGAACAAGTAGGAAGGAATAAATCAGAAAGTACATGAAGAGTTTCTAATTGTTAGACTTAGAAACTTCAACACTACGAACACAAAAACACTAGAGGTGCCCAACCAAAAACAACTTTGCACAGTGGAAAATAACAACAAACAGATCAATAACAATACACAATATTTATAGCCTTAAACATGTTCCTTATTTGTCCATTAATAAGAAAAACTTAGGGCTCTCGTACCAGGGATCATGGCCCTTTACAAACCCCAGTACAATGCTAATATACAGTTAGTCCTTTGCCCAATAACTTAGGGCCAAGGACAATTCCTTTAGGTCCTCATCTGCCCAACATAAGAAATCAACTTACCTGGCAGTGGCTTTCTTCCTTGCTGTAGATAGACTTTCTTTTCTATGCAGAATCCTCTGCCAGTCTTCCTGTAGCCCTCAACTAGTCCCTTCAGTTGCTATAGGTCTTCCTTATGCTGCTAATGACACTGACCTGCTCCTTTAGGCCCTCTGCCACGTTTAGCTGCTTCCTTTCACAATCGGATTGCTCTTTTAGTCCGCTATACTGCTGTTCCAACTTCTAACCCTTTCCAACTCGGCAACCTCCTTCTCACTGATCAATCCCCTGTAGCAGCCCCTTTTCCTTTCTGTCAACAACCTTAGTCTGCTTTGTCTAGGATTTGTTCAACCCTTTCTAAGCCTGTGTAGGCCTCGACCTACTTTCCAGCCATAGTCCAACCCTCAACTAGGGCTTGGACATGTCTTTTAAGCCTGTGGCACCTCCTTTCTTTATAAGTGGGCTACTTTAGCAGGTCCCTGAGGCCCTCGGCCTTCTTATTCAGCCTTGCAGCTCTTCTGCTGGTCCTCAACCTCTCTTTGTTAGATGCGGCCAACACTCTTCCCCCTCGGCCCTCCAAGAAAAGTCCTACACAAGGTTTGTGGCTCCTTCCTTCTTGGTTGTGGATCCTTCCCAACACTTCAAACAAATCTTAAACAACCCTTCTGGTGACTTGGCCTTCCAATAGCTGTCCCTCGTTGCCTACTAGGCCTCCTCTTCCTTGCTGCGGCTCCTTTTGCTTGGCTACAACTAGGTCTAGGGCTTTCCTCACTCACAAATGAAATCTTTCTCACTTGTTGAATAATAAGCCTTTCCTTTGGCTTGTATTTATAGTTATCCTTGGGTTACTGAGGAAGCCCCTTGTTCCATTAGGGTGTTGCTCGCTCAACCTCTTAACATTAATTACAATATAAAATTCATTTACTTGGGTTCTAAGCCCATTTCTTTTGGGTCAAAACCCCAAACCTTGGGTACTTTTCCAACAAGCTCTCTTTTTGGGGGTTTTATCGACTTGGAAATACCTTCCAAGCTACCCAAATTTCAACACGCCCTCTTAGTGAGGAAGGTATTTCCACCACTACCTGCAAGTGGCCTTGCCTTAGAATCTGATCAACAACCATGTCCTTCTAGAAGACTTGGATTTTTGAAGATACCCTACTTGTATAAATCTCCAACTACATGACTTTCCTTGCATGTGCCGCGTCTTCCATTTGCATTTCATGACTTGCCTTGCATGGTTCATGACTATCCTTGCATGTTCCATGACTTTCCTTGCGTGCACCATGACTTTCCTTGCATGTTCTGCGACTTTCCTTGCACCACAATGATTGTCCTCGCATGGTTTGTAACTTTCCTTGCATGGCCTGGAAGACTACACTCTCTTGCTTGAATCTGAAGGCTAGACTTCTAGGTGGTTGACTCTCCTTTGCAGTCTCCATTTGAAGCTAGACTCCCTTTGAGCCTAGACAACCTCCCCTTGGCTTACTTTGCTTTTCCTCTTTGGAAGTGTTGCAACTGAACTTGTGTCCTTTCAAGGTTAGTCTTGAGATGCGGTTGAACACTAGGCCTAGTCCACTCTAGACCACTGCGACTCAACTTTGCAAGTGTCCTCATCCTCTTGGGTCAAACACCTCATATGCACATGGCTCCATTTCTAGATGTGCAACTCTGCAACACAATGAAGATACTATCTCGCAATCAACTTGCCTTCCACATAGAGTTACCTTGTTCTTGTCAAAGTGTTGGAAATGTACCGAAGGAAGGCCTTCTGGCTTGAGCCTTGGCCAGTGAAGACTTTGAATTGTCTTTCTCTAGCATAAATGCGAATTCATAAGATAGACTTTAGTTGTGATGAGTTGATTTCCAGTTCACTGGAATGGTCATCAATAGATTGCATACGTAGTGTTGGAGCTTCATTTTGTTGGAGTCTTCTTTAGTTAGACTACAAGATGAGGTGGCAGAGACAAGTCCAGTTAGGACGAGTAAAGACTGCAGAGACAATTTCAATTAGGATGAGTTAAGACTTCAAAGGCAAGTGAAGAGAGGATGAGTTAAGTTCTCAGTGAACTTGGTTCACAACTAGAGGAAATGAAGGAGCAACTTGAGCCAACTAACTAAGAGCTAGTCCAAGTGTAACTGAGACTTTCTCCAGTTAAATGGAAAAAGGAACTCGTTGCACTTGTGTGAACAACCATTCGAACTTGCCCTCCTTGTGTGCATCGAAGATCTACTAAGGCAGAGAAGGACGAAGGCACAATGCTGGATAAATCATTGTTGTTGGTAGAGCACATTGATTGAGGAGCAAAGATAAGAGTTTGAAGAGCAACTAGTTTTCAGCAGGAAACAGTTGTATGTAGGCCAAGATCGAGAGGGGGCCGAGAGCAGTGATCAAAGAACATGTTGAGAGAAATTGTGGAGCTGAGATTCGTGAGAACCTTCTCAGAGGATATTTGTTGGTTGCAGTAGCAACATACTGAATTTGTAAAAGATCTATTTGTTCAAAGAAAAATCAATAAAAGCTCACAACAAAGAATGCAAATTTTCCCATTTGGATTTCTTGGGTAAAACATTGGTGTCAAATTTGTGTATGCATGTGTTTTTATCTCAACTATTTTTCGTTGCGTGTTGAATGTTAAGAGACTTTGTATCTTGGTGAAAGTTAAACTTGGTTTCAGTTTTTAGTTGCCTTGATTTTTCAGTAAAAGGTAGTTGCAGAGTTCCAATAAAATTAACATGGTATCAAAGGTATGCCTTGTATAACAACCAGCACCAAGATTGTTTAGTTAGTGAAGAGCACAGTTCAGTCAGTTAGCTTGTGCTAGAGTTTGAAGAGTAGTATTTTGCATAGCAGTATATGGATAACAATATGTTGTTCTAAGGACTGAGCGTAGATCACTGTTTAGAGGGAGCCTCTAATTTCAGCTCATGGAGGGAGCAGATTTTAGTGGTGTTGGAAGATAATGGGGTGCTAGAATTTGCAAAGAACCCACAAACTGTGCCTAAAGATGCCCAACAGTTCATCCAACATAACAAGAATGACACCATGGCCAAGAGTATCATTCTTGAGGGGGTCAAAGACGACATTATCCCTCATCTCCATGGGAAGATGACAACAAATGATATGTGGACAACCATCTTGGGTTTGTATCAATGATCCAATGATGACAAGAAGCTTGCCTCGAGGGATAAGCTAAGAAATATTCGGATTAGCAAAGGAGAGCCCATCATTACGTACCTTTCCAAGTCCACCCAGGTTCAGGATGAGCTAGTTGGAGTAGGTGAGGCTGTAGCAGACAAAGACCTTGTGAGTCTTGTGCCACTGCGACTTCATAAGTCTTGGGAGAATTTCCAAGATGTAGTTAGTGGTAGAGAGAATCTTCCTAGCTAGGAAATGTTGTGGGGAGACTGCATCCAAGAAGAAATCTGTAGGGAGACGAGAGTTGGAATTTTAGTGAAGATAGAGGACGAGGAGAACTTTGCCTTAGTAGGTGTTAGTGTCGGTCTTAAGCCCTCCATCAACGATCAATAGCTCTTTGCATATGCATAGTTAGGTGTCTCATCAGTGTCAACTTTGCATCCCACTAGGCATGCCATAACACTGAATGGAGGAGCAGGCCTTTGTTCCCTTCTTGGCTTT